>JAWWNI010000178.1:1325000-1375000 GCA_034642065.1 Darevskia nairensis | reverse complement strand
TTGACAGCGGAACGGACTCCCTCGGGAGGTGGTGGACTCTCCTTCCTTGGAGGTTTCTAAGCAGAGATTGGATTGCCATCCGTCAGGGATGCTTTAGTTGAGATTCCAGCACTGTACGCCTGGATAAGCACACAAATGTAAATACACCAGAGTGGTGTAGTGGTTAAGAGCAGTGGACTCGTAATCTGGTGAACCGGGTTCGTGTCTCCTCTCCTCCCCATGCAGCTGCTGGGTGACCTTGGGCTAGTCCCACTTCTTTGAAGTCTCTCAGCCCCACTCACCTCACAGAGTGTTTGTTGTGGGGGAGGAAGGGAAAGGAGAATGTGAGCCGCTTTGAGACTCCTTGGGGTAGTGATAAAGCGGGATATCAAATCCAAACTCCTTCTCCTCTTTGCATATATTCTTCTTTAGCTATATGTTCTACAAGTAAACGCTTTTGAATATTTTCACAAGTGTTTGGACATTGTTTTAATTTCAAGGAAAGAATCGGTACAGTGGGACCTCGACTTACGGCGATAATGCGTTCCGACGCAATTTTCGTAAGTCGAAAACATTTGTAAGTCGAATCCCCATAGGAATGCATTGAGCGAAAAAAATTCGTAAGTTGAAAATTCATAAGTCGAAATTCGTAAGTCAAAAAAATCCTATTAAAAGCGGCCGCAACTTCCATTCGTAAGTCGAAAAATTCGGTTTTGTTTCTCCCGGAAGTCATTCGTAAGTCGAAAAACACATAAGTTGAATCGCTCGTAAGTCAAGGTCCCACTGTATTTGGGCTTCCCATCTGCAACTGAGCTACTCTGCCAACAAAGCATTAAGTGAATATTAATTATACGGAGGGTTTACAACTCTTGTTGCAGTATCATGGTGGCTACTTCTTTACACCTTAGGGCAGAGGACATCAAAAGCCACAGTCAATGGCCTTTGAGTCTTCATAAACTCAGAAAATATAGTCCAACAGATACTGGCGTCCTTGGGGTGCCGTCACCTTTAGCTAGGATAAATAGTGTATGCCAAGACTACTTTATCTCGGTGCCTCGCTCACAAGAGTGCAGGCTGCTTCTATGTGTTTAACCACCTTTTGTTACAGCAACTAGCCTATGAACCGATGCCTAAAGTGAATTTCAATAAGTTTAATTCTACCGCACCGTCGGAAGAGCAATCACCAAGAGGGAAAAGCATCTGGTGCTCCGCGTAATAACAGAAAGAAGCCAATGTTTTCACTCTGCAGGTAACTTTCGCATGGTAACTAAATGGGAAATACAACTGCAGGATCCAATTAAACAATGCAAGTTCTGGGAAGCCTTCACACAAATTCATACACTTCCTAAAGAAAGTAGAAGTTAATAGTACCAAAAAGAGAGAGAGAGAGAGAAAATCATTTCTTTAAGCACACAGAAATTCCCAAGCAATTTAAAATTGGTTTGGAACCCAAACCACTGAAATAATATACTAAATATTTAAAGAATACTTTTAGAAGTTTATGGTTTCCTGGCAGAAATATTGTACCTGTGCCCTTGCGTGAACTTCCCCGAGGAGCCCAGAATATTGCTGTTCCAATTCCTTCTTCTGCTTCAGCCAACAGCTTTCCTGTGCTTTCATCTGCTCCGTTACTTTGCTGAAAGTGTCTTCCTGGGTCTGCTGAAGCTCCCTCATCGTATCCGACTTGTTCTTACAAACATACTCAAGGTGAGATATCTGCATGGTTAGCGTGAAAGAAAATCTTTGTTTAGCATTCTTTATGGGTATAGTCCCAGCCCTAACTTAAACCAGGGCACTTCATCATCATCATCATCATCCTTTATTCGACCGTCAGTCAGAAAAAGATACATTTATCCATACAAAGTTAAAACATCTGAGAGGGTTTTTAAAACACAACCAACACTAAAATGGGCTAGACAGATAGCCCCAGGTCAATGCAGTCGATTTTAGTCTTGCGACGCTTGAAAGCTAAAAAAAGAAATTTGGCCACCAAGGAGGCTGTATTTCCAGTAGCATTATTCAGCAAGTATAAAACCTGGTTTTCTCTGGATAGGAAGCTAAATTGGACTAAAAGTGGAGCTATAAGATTTTGCCTAAGCTTTGCATAAGAAGGGCAAGTCAGGAGAATATGTTCGGTGGACTCTACCACTCCCAGGGCACAATGACAAGTTCTCTGAGTGTATGGTACTCCCCTGTACCTTCCCCACAATACCGCAGAATCAAGGGCATTTAATCTAGCCGCTGTAAGAAGTCTACGGTATTCCACATAGTGGACTTCCGCCAGGTAGGGGGCTGGTATGGTCCGATGGATCTGGTCCCCTAGGAACATCCCTGGTTTTATCTGGGCTATATCTTCTTGCCTAGCAATATCGCTCAGTCTCCGGGAAACCACAGCTCTGGCTTGAATGTACGTCATAGACTCGAAGTAGAGGTGTGACAATCCACAGGATTGAACCTCATTAGTGACTTCCCTTTCCCACGATGATTGAAAATCATCCCTCAATATCAAGGGGGCGATACCCACTGGTTTAAAGCAAAGCTTGAGCCATAGCCAAAGCTTCGTCTTCAGAGCCACATACCGTAGGGCTTGCCAGCCAACCTCTAGTCTCATAGCCGCACCCGCTACAGAAGGAGGAATCCTAAGAATGGCTCTGAGGAATCTCGTTTGGATAGAATCCAATTTCAGAAAATCCCTACGGGTGCCCAAAGAGATACCCACCAAAAGAAGGGGGAGGACTTTCATTTGAAAAAGTCTCAAGGCTACCTTCACTGATTGCACGGGCACAAACCAGGGCACTTGGAAACGTATTCAACATCGTGGGCCGAACCCCACAACCCGGGGGGGGGGGGATTAAGCGCTCTTTGGTAACAACTATCCAGAGTTCTGACTCACATTGCACAAATGAAAATTCCGATACTAAACTAGCATGCAGGCTTCACTATCAGTTTATCTTCCAAAAGCCTCAGCATAAAGACCCACCCTAGTGAAAGAAACAAGCCAGGAGATCAGGGGTGTAGCGTGGGGGGGGGAAAGGGGGGCTGTAGTCCTGGATACAAGGGTTTTTTTAAAACATAAAGGTAAAGGGAGCCGGCATACAGCTTCTGGGTCATGTGGTCAGCATGACTAAGCCGCTTCTGGCGAATTAATTAACCCGTTAATATAGACACATTAAAAACTAATCTGATGGGGAAAGTGTTACATATTTGCTGTACCCAATGGATAAGTGTATGCACAATTTTAGAGAGTAATAATAATAATTTAGTAGTACCCCACCTGGCTTCCAACATATACAGTTGCTCTATTTCTCAAAACAACTCCTGAAAACAAATTAAGTTCTGTCGTTATTGTTTGATGGCTCAGGTGATCCACTCCAGTCAGAATTTCAAAGATTTAAAAGCAGTTGTGTGTCAGGTTAAGGAAATGTGCTTATATTGGCATGTCTCTAGGTTTGTTTTGATGCAGATAATCTAGACAGCAAGGCCAACGTATTCATTTTATGCAACTGCAGATGAGAATATTTATTACAGCAAAAGTAGTCTGGGAAGCAGCACTCCCTAGTTAACTAAAGTTAATCTAGCCTCACAATTACCTAATCACCTTTTGCTTTGTTTCAAAACTAGGCTTAATAAAAACAAGAAGAGGGTTTGGGAGTGTTGAACTTCTTTGTGCTGCTTGGGTGAGAAACGGAACCAGTTCCATCTTGCAAAATGATGACAATGCCTTTCTTTTTGCCTATTTCAATGCGCATTTGGGGAGCTGTGCCCCTAGATTCTGGAATCTTCTCAGCACCCTGTGAAAGACCCAGGAGCTTCTCCTCTTCCAGTCAGACGGTGAAAACCTTTATTTTTAGTCAGGCTTTGTCTACCCCACATTTTACTAATTACTTTAAGGCTGGCTGTTGATTTACCGTATATACTCGAGTATAAGCCGACCCGAATATAAGCCGAGGCACCCAATTTTACCACAAAAAACCCGGGAAAGCTTCATAGGAGCCACTGCCTGCCTCACTCAAGTATAAGCCGAGGGCGGCTTTTTCAGCACAAAAAATGTGCTGAAAAACTAGGCTTATACTCGAGTATATAGGGTAATTCTACTTTTTTTCCCTGCTTGCAATTTTATTTACATGTTTACAATCTTCTAATTCCACTCTGGGAATCTGACAGGATTGAAAAGGCATGTGGGAAAGAACCCAAAGAAAGTATATAACTGCAGTTTCTATACACTGGGTAAGTAATTCATCGCCAATTAAGTCCCAGTCACGACCATCCTCAACCACTTAGCTGACGGAGACATTTATTCAGCAGTTTGTAGAGCTTCAAAGTGCCTTTTCGACTACCGGTTTGAATTAACTACTTTTTTTGTGGGGGTGGGGGCAACATTTCAAGCAACATTTCCTTAGTGCAGTCGCTTGGCTCTTAGGTAATAGACTTAAACCATCCCTTCATCCTAAACTTGAAATGAGTTCTGGCCGATGCAAAACATTTCCTCCTTCCCGTCCCTCCGGAGCGAGGCCAAAATCTGAAACTTTGCTACTAGACCAGAGAATACAACTGCAGCTCACCCAATGAGCCAGGAATGGAATTCAGCAGAAGCATTACAACTGAGGCTGTGGAGCCACTTCATCATAACAAAATGAGGGAATTATTTATTTTCTGCGAAAACCACACAGCATATTCAAGAACCTCACTGTCGGGGCCTCCCTTGAGGAAAATATTTATCTTCTTTAAACTCATGGTGTATTTATCACTACACCCTGCATTATATTTACAAAATGTAAGCATATCAAAGAAGAGCAACGGCCATTTCTTGGGAACTCTCCCCAAATAATTCCTCCAATTCGCAAGCAAATATTTTAAAGATGATGTTCCTGGAGTCGGTGCATTTTGTTTCTGTTTTATGCCGAGATAAAGAGTTGGTTTATTAGTGTAAATGACTAAGTTCTTTGAATAGCTTCATCAGTAAGATTAATTTATTTTCTTTTAATTAGGTCCCTGTGGCTAACACTGGCTAGTAGTATTAGCAAGTCCTGCATAGAAGCTGGAGCTCAGAGACTTCATAAAGACTTCAGTCACATTTACATGCCCACAGCAATGGCATCAAACCGAGCTGTAGACAAGCCGTAATTAACGGTATTGAATTATTAACATCCAAATTCTTTTTGAAATAAGATGAATGTCAGTCCTTTTTAACGATACTGTGATGTGGACAAATGTCACTGGATTTAATGGAGTCGGCTGGCGCCTGAAGACAGTACCTTCTCATTAGCCTTGTTGAGGTCTAAGATCAGGGCATCAACATTCTCCTGCAAGACTGTGCAAAGCTCTGGCCAGGAGAATTGATCCAGGATGCCTTCTGGTGGTTTTAGAAGAACGCAGCCCGCTACCAAGTGCTGGTACAAAGTGTGGAGGAAGGTTAGCTTCTCCTGCGAGACGGGATTTAATAAAAAGGAAGAAAAACGGGGGGAGAGAAATAACTGTAAATGGAGTCAGAGTCCAATGAAATATGTCATGTAAACAATAATGTGTATGTTCCAAATGAATATACGACCTATGCTCCAATCATTAGTCAAAATCAGAAAACAGATAATTGCCCATTATACACACAAACACACAAAAGCTGATCCTTCAGACACTTGCTAGAAGCCGGGGCACCTGCTTTTCTATCTGGCAATGGGCAGGATGAAGAGACGCAGGATCAGACCCCGCACAATTATGCAAACCACAACCAACATATTTTCGCATCTGTTAATGAGATGCTGGTTGCAGTTATCTAATGCAGTCAAAACCTCGGTTTCTAAATGGCTCCGCTTTCGAACGTTTCGGCTCCCAAATGCTGAAAACCCAGAAGAAAATGCCCCGTTTTTCAAACATTTTTTGGAAGCCGAATGTCCAACTGCGCCCACCTTTCTCCGCCTCTGCATTCGCTGAGTCCAATCGGACTGCTGCTTCACACATATGAAATAATTTGGTGTGTTTTTTCTTGCATTAACCGTATCCAATACATAGGTTACAACACAAATATATTTGGGAAAACAAATTAGACTATTCATTCCTTGGATAGCAGAGGTTGGATGGCCATCTCGCATTACTGGCGCTCATCTCGCATTATTGGCCGAGGGATCCAGCATACAGCTTCCAGGTCATGTGGCCAGCATGACAAAGCCGCTTTTGGCGAACCAGAGCAGCGCACGGAAATGCCGTTTACCTTCCCGCTGCAGTGGTACCTATTTATCTACTTGCACTTTGACATGCTTTCGAACTGCTAGGTTGGCAGGAGCTGGGACCGAGCAACGGGAGCTCACCCCGTCGCAGGGATTCGAACCGCCGACCTTCTGATCGGCAAGCCCTAGGCTCTGTGGTTTAACCCACAGCGCCACCTGCGTCCCAATATTATTAGCTATAGAGTCAACATTATAGATTAACCTCTCTGACAATCCTTCTGGTTTCTCATCAATCTACAGGGCAGAAGTGGTGCGCCCTGCATCATTTCACGTGATACAAACTGATTTAAGAGTTTTCCTCCAAGTCCAAACCAAAAGCTACAATCCCGATCCAAACCCCACTTGGTTCGGTGAAAAATATTTCCACGGCTTCCAGTATGCTTTAGATACAGTCCAACTCTGAACGTTTCCAAAGAGATTTTACAAAGGCATTAAGAATGGAATTGCTATTGTGATTCTTACGCACACACACACACATACCCCGGCCATATTTTGGTGTTTTAAATCCCTCATGGGAAACCACCAACAAGGCACAGTGAAATATTAACAAAAAGCGTTTCCACCCAACCCTTCGCTTCTCGTTGTTAATTTAATCTGTCGCCATGGTGTCCTTTTTGCTTGGGCTGTGATAAACCAAGCATGGTAATCATCCGTTTGGCCTGGAGAAGGAATCCAAGGTCCCAGAATCAATTCACACATGTCGAACCCAACCACAACGCTGTAGACACGCTGACTTTACAATATAGTCAGGCTTCTAGTTTCCTCTACTTTAATCACTATCTGATGAGAAGAACAATTCCAACTGATCCATATGGACACAATTTAAATCCCAGACTGTTAGAAGGGTGGAAAGAATGTTTCCTTTTTACTCACTTGGCATTCCCACTCGTATTTGTTAGAGTAATGAGCTCAATATGCAGCACAATTTAGATAAAGAATAATACAGTGGATGCACCTAGGGCAGGAAAAGCTGTGTGTGTGTGCAAAAAACAACAACCAACCAGCAACAACAACTAAGTGCAAGCACACGGTGTGTTTTTAAAAATAGGATAAACAACATGGTAGAAAGCATGTTTCAAAATAACACTTCATGAAACAATTATTGTACACAGCAGACCGTAATATGCCACTACCCAAAAAACAGGAAACTAGTTTGACTTGGTTGGTGGGCGGGTAAAAAGACCCAGATCCCTGCTGCATTTTTTTGGTTGTCATTTGAAACAGTTAATAGCGATTGGTGTCAAGGGATTGCAAAGCTAATCCGTTCCAAACGCAGATATGTTCCAAATGTACATGTTTGATTTAGCAAAGCAGGAGCTAAAAATATGTATTAAAAACCCCAACCCAAGACATGTTTCTTTAAATACACTTATGTCTCTTTGTAAGAGGTCCATAATATTTTTTTTTAAAATTGAAATAAATCAAATACTTAATGAAATAATAAGAAGAAGAAAATTCCTTCCAGAAGTCTCCAGACCTGTTTCAGTGTATCTGAAGAAGTGTGCATACCACGAAAGCTCATACCAATGACAAACTTAGTTGGTCTCTAAGGTGCTACTGGAAGGAATTTTTTTTATTTTGTTTCGACTACGGCAGACCAACACGGCTACCTACTTGTAACAAATACTTAATGGCAGAAGTAAAATCGCATATGGACCTTGCAGAGGACCTGCCGCAATGTAAATATCTTATTGTGGAATCTAAACCTGCACACGAGTCATCCGATATATGTAAATGTGAAACGCTAGGATTAAAGATGCATTATGACAAACATCTTGTTTCTGATAATACCTCTGCATCCTTCTCATAAGCTTGCGCAAGCTTCTGGATGCCATGTTCGAATTCTTCAGAGCGCATTTTCTCCTTCTCCCAGCAGTGCAGGACATTCTGCAACTCCTTTTTCAAAGTGGCTATTAAAGATTCTCTGTCTGCACTCTTGGCTTGCCAATGGGTTAACTCTTTGTTGACGCCAGCAAGGCTAATTTTCACTTCCTACAAATGACACGGTAGAAAACAGAAAAGGTAACAGAAGCATAGCATCCTGCCTCTGTCTTGATAGCCTTGAAAATAGGAAATCCAGTAGGCTCCCAGTACGTTTCTGAGCACAATTCAAAGGGTTGGTGCTGACCTTTAAAGCCCTAAACGGCCTCGGCCCAGTATACCTGAAGGAGCGTCTCCACCCCCATCGTTCTGCCTGGACACTGAGGTCCAGTGTCGAGGGCCTTCTGGCGGTTCCCTCACTGCAAGAAGCAAAGTTACAGGGAATCAGGCAGAGGGCCTTCTCGGTGGCGGCGCCCACCCTGTGGAACACCCTCAGATGTCAGATGTCAAGGAAATAAGCAGCTATCTGACATTTAGAAGACATCTGAAGGCAGCCCTATTTAGGGAAGTTTTTAATGATTGATGTTTCAATGTACTGTATTAATTAAGATTCTAGTAGAACCCTCTGCAAGAAAATTTGCGTGTTTGAACTGAGCTAGGACGTTATTATTATATACATTATTGGCAGGGTTGTGCCATTAGTTGACTGTTTATCTATAAGTATCTCCAGGCTTTGATATGCACGTTGCACTTTAGTTTGTTTAATTAAGTAAAATAGTTCTTCATACAGTACTAGTTGAAGTTAGCCCGTTAAATAACGGGCGCTAGAGGAGGAGGAGGCAGGAGGAGGCAGAGCCCCAGGAGGAGGAGGCGAGGAGGCCCGGGTTGAAATCCCGCCAGAGGGGCTCCCTCCCCCTTCTTCTTTTTCCCCGGGGGCGGCTGCAGTGGCAGCGGTAGCGGCGGCGAGGATGGGTCGGCCCTCCTTGGCTTCCGGAGCACCGGCGCTCTGTTGGATGGGCTGTCCCAGGCCGCTAGGCCTCGGAACCGCAGGGATTGGGCTCTGCGTCCATGCGAGGCAGCGGCACTGGCGCAACTGACAACGCGCGTGCGCCGCCGCTGCCTCTCGGACACGCCCCCCTCTCCGCCCGCTCCAATCCCTGCGTCCATGTGGGACATGGACATGCGCAGTAGCGCAATTCCGTGACACACGGACTGGACGCAGGGACACAGCAACTTTATTATATAGGATTTGCAAGTCCCATCTATTTCTTTCCCTTACTGACCGCTTCTTCCCTGCCCCCCAAAAGGACTCTTGAGAAGATGGAATTCTTTTAGAATGGTATGTGACATGGCATGGGGGGCTGCGGCAAAAATTGGGGGTCACTTTGCACAGTTGAAGTGCTTTTCCAGTTGCAAACTTTTGGTCCAACTACTTCAGCACAAAGTTGGTTAGAACAACATTCCGACATTCTATCATATCCTTATGAGCCTCTTACAAGGCTCCTTACGGGGGCTTTCCCGCGAGATCACATTCATCCAGTGCTTTATCAGCTGCACTGGCTCCCGGTGGAGTACAGGATCAGGTTTAAGGTGCTGGTTTTGACCTTTAAAGCCCTATGCAGCCTAGGACCCTCGTGCTTAAGGGACCGCCTCTCCTGGTATGCCCCGGGTAGGGCCTTGAGGTCCTCAAATAATAACATCCTGGAGATCCCGGGCCATAAGGATATCAGGCTGGCAGCTACTAGGGCCAGGGCTTTCTCGGTTCTGGCCCCGACATGGTGGAATGATCTGCCGCAAGAGACGAGGGCCCTGCAGGATTTGGCATCCTTCCGCAGGGCCTGCAAGACGGAGCTGTTCCGCCTGGCTTTTGGGTTGGTTTGAGTGTAACCCTGACGTTTTATTCTGTTGGTTTGTTGGTGGGCTGCTTAAAATGAGGTGGCATTTAAATTTTAAATTGTATTTTAATTTGCATTTTTAACTTTGTTTTGTGGTTTGTTGTGGTTTTATGATTGTTAGCCGCTCTGAGCCCAGTCTTGGCTGGGAAGGGCGGGCTACAAATAAAAGTTTATTATTATTATTATTATTATTATTATTATTAGGTTATCAGCCCTAAACCATTTATTCTGGAGTAAGAGATGCGGTGGCACTGTGGTCTAAACCACAGAGCCTAGGGCTTGCCGATCAGAAGGTCGGCGGTTCGAATCCCCGTGATGGGGTGAGCTCCCGTTGCTCGGTCCCTGCTCCTGCCCACCTAGAAGTTCGAAAGCACATCAAAGTGCAAGTAGATAAATAGGTACCGCTCCGGTGGGAAGGTAAACGGCGTTTCCGTGTGCTGCTCTGGTTTGCCAGAAGCGGCTTAGTCATGCTGGCCACACGACCCGAAAGCTGTCTGTGGACAAACGCCGGCTCTCTCGGCCTATTGAGCGAGATGAGCGCCGCAACTTCAAAGTTGGCTGCGACTGGACCTAATGGTCAGGGGTACCTTTACCTTTAAGCCTACTGAAGCTCATGAAACACCCAAACAAATGTTTTTCAGGAGCTCCTTTCCCCACCAAGATGAAACAGATTGGAAATCTATTTAAGGCGGCGAAACATTTAGGCAAGTTAATATAGAGATACCTGAAATTCTAGAGCTTGAACATTTAGCTGCTGTTGGGAAGCTTCAAACTCTTTTGCCATCTTCTCAGACACAACTGTCATTCTCTTTAGCTGGGAGGGAAAGGTGAGAAAGAATAATAAAATTGCAATATAATTGCCGACAGGTGATGTACGATCCTACGCACGCTGACTTTTCTAGCAGTAACCCTCACTGAACAGAGCGTCTGTTGCCGTAATACTTGTCAGTGTAAGGCTTGGTGTTTTTCTAGTTTAGCATGTTTCCTCTTTTATTATATCGTGGCGTTGCTCTCCACTGCATTCCCTCTAGCCGGCGTCACCTAAAGCTACACAAAGTGCATTTTCTAACTGTCAGCCACGACTGGGTCCCAATAAGATCATTAGCCTCTCAACTCTGCAAGCCTGTGCGTGTCTACTCAGGAGTAAGAGCTCTTGAGTTCCATGGGACATATGGATTTCAGCCCAAGTGCGCCTCAATGTATACTTTTAAAATGTGCAAAAACAAAGCCAATGGTCATGATTAATATACAGGTGAAACTCGAAAAATTAGAATATCGTGGAAAAGTCCATTTATGTAAGCAACTGTTTTCATTAGCTACTGGAGTTTAATATATGAGATAGACTCATGACATGCAAAGCGAGATATGTCAAGCCTTTGTTTGTTATAATTGTGGTGATTATGGCGTACAGCTGATGAAAACCCCAAAGTTGAAATTGTTAAGTTGGGGTTCTCATCACAATTATAACAAATAATTATAACAAATAATAATCACAATTATAACAAATAAAGGCTTGACGTATCTCGCTTGGCATGTTGTGAGTCTATCTCATATATTAGTTTCACCTTTTAAGTTGAATTACTGAAAGAAATGACCCTTTCCACGATATTCTAATTTTTCGAGTTTTACCTGTACAAATCCAAAATATGTGAAGCAGGAAGAAGCTGCGTGGATCTTTTGTGTATTTTTAAGCTGCTAATACCCTTTTACAAGCCCAAGAAGCTATGCAATGTGCAACAAGGGACTGGTTTTGAATGAACATGCCTAGAGATTATCTAATTATTATTATTTTATTTTTTTTGGTTTTTGTTCTTCCAGAAAGTTTAGTTACTAATTACATTAAAGGAAAAGAGAGCTAGGAGACGCTCTCAGCGAGGGAAAGGGGAGAAGGGCATGGAGCTGCCCCATCTGCATATCATGCTCTCCGTGGTCTCTGGCTCCATATGACAACTTCAGGGTCGAGCACCGGCAGTCCTACTGGGAAGTCTTTGTGGCAGGTCATCAGTTGGCCCCGCACTGCTTGCGATTCATTTTCCTTGACAGTTCATTCTTCTTGCTGACAGAATACTCTCTCTGCTTTCTTAACAGCCACCCCCTTGGTCTCCCCCACTGCTGTCTCTGGCATCATTTCACAACAAAACAACCTTCCTGAGCCAAAAGCCTGCTGAGTCGACTTTTCAGCGGCGCTGAAGATCAGGTGCCATTCAGCCTCCCAAATAAAAATTCACAGTGGATACCCTGCGTCTGGTCGCTCAATCCTAGGCCTCGGAAGGCAGCTAAACATGTGGGTTGTCAACAGGAGAGACCTAACAGGGGCTGCCGTGTACAGATATGACTTTATTTTGTGCCCCTCTGAAACGCTCCGGCGTACTTGATTTTGCTGCTTGCAATTATTTACTACAACGGACCAAAAATGCTTCTTAACATTCTTACGGTTCAGTATCTTAGATTATTATTTTTCCCCCATTTTGATTTCCCCTTTCTTCTGTCCAAAAACAACTGCCTCTCATAAATTCTAACACAGAGTAATCACTCGGTGCAAGCTCCTGAATTGCTGTTGTTATCATTTATTGCCTGCTCTTCACCTTAAGGTCCCGGGGCAGGTTTCAATTATACTGCCATTGAACAGTTTAAACTCCAGGGTGAACAGGAGGGGAAAAACCCACCCTGGCAAGCAGTAGAATATAGCTAGGACATATCACAGACCAATCCATAACTCAGTTCAGCTGAAGTAATTTGATTTAAGTTCCATTTAACACCTAATGAAGTTAATGAGACTAAACCGACATAAAAAGTACGTGTTTAATGAACTTCTGCTCCTGTACTAAAGTACTAAAATACAGGGTATCTCAATCATTATAAACACTTTAATAAATTAAAAATTCCTACGTTGGATAACTTTAACAAAGCAGCCAGCTCTCTCCAGCAGGCAGTACAAAGGATCTCAACTTGTAACGTAATTTTTCTCCTGATGCAAAAGCATGCACATTTATTCACCTGTAATCACTTTAAGGTGTTTATGCCAAAATCGCACATTATATATTTATTCTAAAGCCTTCAAAGAAGCAGCGGATGATAGGTATCAGGTATGCATGTGTATTCCCTAAAAATAATTGGGAAGCACAATGCTTTGCTTGATGTGTATATATTTATATTTTTTAAAGCACACAGCTGAAGAGTTTCCTAAGTTTAAGTGAATCATGACCATAGGGCAAGCTTAGAGGAAGAAGAGTGACAAAAGATTATTTCTTTTTCTTATCTGTGAAGCTGTCAACTCAACATTCCCAGTGTTTTGACCTCTGTAACAAGCCAGGAATCTCTAGTATTGGGGGCCGAAGGCTATGTGTAAGGAGCCAAACAGTGCAAGTGTTACCTCATTAGCCGCATCTTCCAGCTTGTTCTGGTAATCTGTCAAGGTATGCCTCAAAGTCTCAAGGACAACAGTGAAGCTCGGAGGTTTATCTTTGTCCTTGTGAATGCCTGGAGAAAAATACAGAATCAAAACAAAGCCCTTCGAGTTGAACAGAAGACAGAAAACTTCTCCAAGAGCAACAGAGATATTTAAATTAGCTGGGCTCCAGTGACAACACAGAATCTTGAACAACCACCACGTTTTCTCTAAGGGATACTGGAGTAACTGTTCTTTAATGCCAAGCAAAGCTTGAAGGAAACTCTCGCACTGCGGCTGAAAATTCACCACATGAAAAATATTAACTCCAATTTGGTTTCCTGCACGTCATGAGGTCTATCTCTGATCTTATTTTTTTAAAGGGGTCTAATGACTGCAGTTCAACGCGCCGTTCGGAAATGATAGCCGTCCAAATGAAGCAAATATTTGTTTTTGAGTGCGCGGCATTCCTGCCTTTGTTGCTTCAGGTTCAGTCGTGCCTCTCAAAATGAAACGTTCCTACACGCAACCGTGCCAAGGAACACAGGACTTCCTATTATGCCTGAGTGCAACTTAACGCCGTTGAAATGTGATCCTGCGTGTTATTTATCTCTCTACCCTGCATGCAAATGGCGGTGGGGAATCCAGTTGATTATTGAAGCTATTTAAACTCGCGACCACATGGTCCCCGGTGCTCCTCTCACTCTTACTCCCTCCACCCTCCAGCTCAGATTCCAGTATTCCCACTTGCCATAACTGGTACAGTCGTGCAAGACTTCCGCTATGAGCTCAGATCATGGTTTGGCATGCCATCAGTCAAGTCACTTTCTCAAGGTTTGTGCCAAACTGCAATCCAAGCCCAGTGACCGCAAACAACTTGATCCTAAGAACTGGTCCTGAACACGCTTCCCAAGAACTAGGAATGAAATCAGCTCAGGTGGGCATTTAGCTTCTAGGAATATTTTTTAAAGGAGCATTTTCAGATATTGCCAGAGGAAGAGCAGCGTAGAAGAAGAAGAAGAAGAAGAAGAAGAAGAAGAGTTTGGATTTGATATCCCGCTTTATCACTACCCTACGGAGTCTCCAAGCGGCTCACATTCTCCTTTCCCTTCCTCCCCCACAACAAACACTCTGTGAGGTGAGTGAGGCTGAGAGACTTCAGAGAAGTGTGACTAGCCCAAGGTCACCCAGCAGCTGCATGTGGAGGAGCGGAGACGCAAACCCGGTTCCCCAGATTACGAGTCCACCGCTCTTAACCACTACACCACGCTGGCTCTGTAGATGTACAGCTGTACCTTGGAAGTCGAACAACTTAGTTCCCAAACGTTTTGTCCCGAACATCACAAACCCAGAAGTGAGTGATCCGGTTTGCGAACTGTTTTTGGAAGCCAAACGTCCGACGGGGCTTTCGCGGCTTCCGATTGGCTGCAGGAGCTTCCTGCAGCCAACCAGAAGCCGCGCCTTGGTTTCCGAACGTTTTGGAAGTCGAACGGACTTCCGGAACGGATTCTGTTTGACTTCTAAGGTACGACTGTACTTCCAAATTGTTGCAATGCCGTTGTATTGTCCGAAAGGGAACTCATGCAGATACAAATGGACAAACTTTGGCATAATCCCATGCCACAGCATGCCTAAAAGAATGTTTCCTGGAATTCTACTTGCTCACTGAAGTTCAAAGCCTGAAACACTGTGAGCTCCTGTGCAGGCATATCTTTGCAAAAGGTGCATAAGAGAACATCCCTTCTCATCCGTTGCTCCTAGATTGGAGGCCACCAAGAGCCCAAGAGAACTCATGCTGCAAATTTTGCATCTTACATTTCAGAATCTGAACCTGTGGGTAATGGATTCCACATTTTAAAAAGATCCTTAAAAAACTAATATTTGGGCAAATATCCAAATGAGAGCAGGAGATTCAAAATTAAAAGACAAAAATACACACACACAACAGTCTGAACTCTTAGAGCTAAACTACAGTTTATTTCTGGGGGTTTTAGTTTTTTAATGGTATGCTTATGCTGACCACTTTGATTTTGAAGAAACAGCAGCCATTCAGAATTGGGTATTTTGGTTTTATTGTTTTATCAAACTGCGGGAGGCAGTGGAAGACAGGAGTGCCTGGCGTGCTCTGGTCCATGGGGTCACGAAGGGTCGGACATGACTAAACAACAATAAAATGCTTTGCTTCCCTTGTATTTTATTGTTGCTGCTATTTTTAAATACCGCCCTTGGATCTGTCTGGGTGAAGGGCAATTTAGATATAATAAATAAATAAAATAAATAGGCTCCCAATCCCGCTTGGGTCCTCCATTACTTTCCCACCAGGACCTGATCCCTCCCTGGCTGCTATTTGCCCCTCGAAGGTAGTCAGAACTATTTTAATCATTGCCATGCAAATCGTGGTGACACTTTCAATAGTTTTAATGAGTTGTGGGTAAACCTTTGTTCTATGTCACCCTTCATCCCAGGGTGGTTTACAATATAAAAACACAAAGAATGCATACCATAATAACAAATAATAACCCCCCCCTCCATGCACACAGTTGAACAGGCCATAGATTGTTAACCAGCAAGAAAGCCCAACCACACGGGCAGAAATTTTATGTAGCCTAGGGCTGCCATACACCCAGAATTTCCTGGATGTAAGTTGGGATTCACCTGCCGAAAATGGCGTCCGGGCGGAGTTTTCAGAACGTGGTAAGAAATGTCTGAGAAAATCCATATCAGAAGTGATGGGTTTGGGGCGATTTCCCTAAAAATAGGCAAAAAACTTCATTTTTAAAGGAGATTTTGCAAAACCAAAAAAACAAAAAGCTCAACAGCTTTTGTGTTTGTATTTTTCACTTTTTTGAAATATGGCAACTAATGTACGGAAGTGAGAGCTGGACCATAAAGAAGACTGATCGCCGAAGAATTGATGCTTTTGAATTATGGTGCTGGAGGAGACTCTTGAGAGTCCCATGGACTGCAAGAAGATCAAACCTATCCATTCTTAAAGAAATCAGCCCTGAGTGCTCACTAGAAGGACAGATCCTGAGGTTAAGGCTCCAGTACTTTGGCCACCTCATGAGAAGAGAAGACTCCCTAGAAAAGACCCTGATGTTGGGAAAGATTGAGGGCACAAGGAGAAGGGGACGACAGAGGATGAGATGGTGGGACAGTGTTCTCGAAGCTACTAACATGAGTTTGGCCAAACTGCGAGAGGCAGTGAAGGATAGGTGTGCCTGGCGTGCTCTGGTCCATGGGGTCACGAAGAGTCGGACACGACTGAACGACAACAAAAATGTAGCCTCAGGGGCAACCATGGAGAGGCTATCAGGCCATCTCAGGTGCATATACCAAGCAGACTGGTAACAGAACAATCAAGATATTTCCTCACCTTGACCTCTGTGTCAAGGGCAAGTAATGTCCCAGGAGACCCTGAGCAAATCTCGTGGTGGGGTTCAAAAAGAAAGGACTGAGAGCAGAGAATAACCAGAAGGCATGTGATGCTGCCATACTGTTGAAGCCAAGAAGAGAGGCTTCCTGGTGGCTTCGTGAAAAAGTGGAAAGTGAGCTTAACAAGTACATTTCAAAAATATATAGGACGCGTAGCTTTATCCTAGGAGATTTACTGGAGAGGCAAACTCAAAATACGTTTTAACCACAGGAAATACTATTGTAATGCACACATTTGATTATAGAAGCCTTCGGCTCCAAGCCAGTTGCGTGATGCTAATATTTTATGTACAGCAATTCCATCAGGACTTCCTTAAGCTTTCTTAGGAACAATTTCAAAATTATTACCCCACTAGTTTTCTCTTCATTGATCTTGGGTGGCCAAGGTGAGGCATAGGTGCAAATGTGGTAGGTGTTTTTTGGTGTAACTGGAGTTGGAGAGTCCACCAGCCAGCTTTGGGAGCGGCCGCCGAGACCACATAACACCAGTCTTGAAAGACCTACACTGGCTCCCAGTACGTTTCCGAGCACAATTCAAAGTGTTGGTGCTGACCTTTAAAGCCCTAAACCGTCTCAGCCCAGTATACCTGAAGTAGCGTCTCTACCCCCATCGTCCAGCCCGGACACTGAGGTCCAGCGCAGAGGGCCTTCTGGCGGTTCCCTCACTGCGAGAAGTCAAGTTGCAGGGAACCAGGCAGAGGGCCTTCTCGGTAGTGGCGCCTGCCCTGTGTAACGCTCTTCCATCAGAGGTCAAGGAAATAAGCAGCTATCCTATGTTTAAAAGACATCTGAAGGCAGCCCTGTTAAGGGAAGCTTTTAATGTTTAATAGATTATTGTATTTTAATACTTTGTTGGAAGCCGCCCAGAGTGGCTGGGGAAGCCCAGCCAGATGGGTGGGGTATAAATAATAAATAAATTATTATTATTATTATTATTATTAAATCAGTCCTACATTCCTACCTGGCCCCTCAACAATGCACTATCGCTGATCCCCAACTGACAGACTAGAACCAAATCAAATATTGTGTGTACTGTAGGACAGTGTTCCCCAACCTCGGGCCTCCAGCTGTTTTTGGACTACAACTCCCATCATCCCTTGCTAGCAAGACCAGTGATCAGGGATGATGGGAATTGTAGTCCGAAAACAGCTGGAGGCCTAAGGTTGGGGAACACTGCTGTAGGACATATTAGGCTGGTCCTCATACTGTCAACATGTGACACACTTGCCAAAGAGAGTTGGCTGCTGTCGTTTTGGGACACAGACCCTCCAAGTGTCCCTATTTTCCAGGGACAGTTCTGGATTTACAGAAGCCAGCTCAATTTCTGATTTGATCCCAGAATGTCCAGCTTTTCCTTAGGATTCCCTGTTTTCATTGGAGAAATGCTGGAGGGTATGGAGTCATGTGACCCCGAGCCAAAGAGATAAATAACTAGACAACCTTTAGAAGGCATCTGAAGGCAGCCCTGTATAGGGAAGGTTTTAAAAAGTGTTTTATGTTTATTTATATGTTGGAAGCCTAGACAGCATCTTAAAAAGCAGAGACACCACCTTGCCAACAAAGGTCTGTATAGTTAAATCTATGGTTTTCCCAGTAGTGATGTATGGAAGTGAGAGCTGGACCATAAAGAAGACTGATCGCCAAAGAATTGATGCTTTTGAATTCTGGTGCTGGAGGAGACTCTTGAGAGTCCCATGGACTGCAAGAAGATCAAACCTCTCCATTCTGAAGGAAATCAGCCCTGAGTGCTCACTGGAAGGACAGATCCTGAAGCTGAGGCTCCAGTACTTTGGCCACCTCATGAGAAGAGAAGACTCCCTGGAAAAGACCCTGATGTTGGGAAAGATGGAGGGCACAAGGAGAAGGGGACGACAGAGGACGAGATGGTTGGACAGTGTTCTCAAAGCTACCAACATGAGTCTGACCAAACTTCAGGAGGCAGTGGAAGACAGGAGGGCCTGGCGTGCTCTGGTCCATGGGGTCACAAAGAGTTGGACATGACTAAACAACTAAACAACAACCTATGTTGGAAGCCGCCCAGAGTGGCTGGGGCAACCCAGTCAGATGGGCGGGGTATAAATATCATCATCATCATCATCATTGACATCCCTATTTTTATCAGAGAAATGCTTGAGGGTATGCATTTAGCCACATCGTTCCTTAGATTTCTTATTTCTAGAAAGACCATTCTAAAGATTTATATGAATAATGAAAGAGTGTCAAAAACCTTGTTTGGTTAACTTAAGCGACCGGGGCAGAATGTCGACCTACAGCGCGAAGTCTAATTTTATTCAACAGCAAGACACAGATAAACTGTCCTTAACTTAGCTTGTATCGTTGACACAGAATAAAAAATATTAGTTCCATGGGAGTCGATGGATAATGTCAGGAGGGAAAACAGAAGGGAAGAATCCCAAAACATTGCAAACAAGGAATATTTTCAACTGCCATCTCTTCCCAGAGGCTACAAAAGGACAGGCAAATTCCAACTCCAGAACTAAAGGACCCACACAAAAAGGCATGTTTTATATCAATAATTATTCCCAGGATTTATTTGTATTGACTTGGCTCTCTTCTCCAGGCAGCCAGTCTCCCTTGCCAAAACCTCTAGCCTAACAGAGCGGATCCAAAACGCTGAGTTCAAAAACTTATTTCCATTCTTCTCGCGTGCCAAAGAGGAAGGGAGCAGCTAGCCAGCATCTGAGGCAGATTCGGTTCCCCAGGCCACACAACACTTTGTCCTCCTGCCTCCACAACTCCCTAGGGCTCGTCTGGATTCCCCATCGCAAGCGCGTTGCTCCAGAAGCACTAGGAAGTTCGTGGCGATTTCATTAACATGCATTTGTTGGGAAAGCTAGAACTCAAGAGAAAACTGCAGGAAGGTCCCAGCCACATTACAAGCAGAAAGCAGGCAATGGAAGTAACGTCTCAGCTTCCTGGCTGCGATGGAAACAGACTGTGGTTGTGTCCCCATTGATCCAGGATCTTCTGGGATTCTCTGAGTCACTCCTGTCTGTCCCCCTGAAATATCTGCTATCACATATTCATTAATTAAAGTTCGTAAAATTCGGTGAATGGTCACAAAAATCAGACAGCGAGAAATATTTGAACATACATGCCTTACAGGCCTTCAAAGTAGGCCCCCTCTGATACAATGCACCATTGACAATGTTCGTAGAGCTGTTGGAAATTCCTGGAGAAGTCCTCTTTTTGTACTGCTTTCAGTTCCCTCGTCACAGCAACTTGGATGTGTGAAATGTTGGAAAAATCTGTGCCCTTGCAGTGCAGATTTCAGGTCCTAGAGCCTTCTGGCGGTTCCCTCCCTGCGAGAAGTGAGGTTACAGGGAACCAGACAGAGGGCCTTCTCGGTGGTGGCACCCACCCTGTGGAACGCCCTCCCATCAGATGTCAAGGAAATGAAGAACTACCTGACTTTTAGAAGACATCTGAAGGCAGCCCTGTTTAGGGAAGTTTTTAATGTTTGATGTTTTATCATGTTTTTAATATTCTGTTGCGAGCTGCCCAAAGTGGCTGGGGAAACCCAGCCAGATGGGCGGGGTATAAATACATTAGTAGTAGTAGTAGTAGTAGTAGTATACATATACAGGTAGATAGATAGATTATATAGATATATAGATGTAGATAATAGATATATAGATATGAGACACTTTGCTTTCCATTTGGCGTGATCACCGCCGCCACCACATGCCAGACAACAAAAAGAAGCAGGTTTGTTTTTGCACATCGGTTGGGGAAGAGTCTGCGCTGGCACGGATGCAGTCCTCACCCCCTTCTCAACTGGCTTCAAAAAGTTAACACCATAAAGAGGAACATGTGTACACTCTGCGTCCTGCATAACCTTTTTTGGAGACGTGACCTTTAAGTAGCTGAAGGTCGCTTCTGAATTTGGCTCGGTTCAATCAAAAACATCTGTTCCCCTTGTAGGCTTGGTGTAAAGGACTTTTTCTCTCTGCTGGATTCGGAGCGCAGCAAGCGAGCCCTTTCCTGACCGATCACGCACAGCCCTGCACTTGTAAATCAAGCGCGCGGCTGACAACAGCGGGGGCCGCATCCAGTCACCTCTTCCCAGCTAGCGGGGCCACGCGACCGCTGAGAGAACTGCTCTTATCATGTCATCAAATCAAAGCATGTAGAGAAGAGGGGATGCAAGAGGCATCTGCAGAATTCCCCCAACGTAGCGACTTTGGAACGCTGACAGATGCATCTGTCATTTTCTACCTTCAACTAACCTGCTGTCCGCTTGCCTGACACAGGAAAGCTGTCCAAAAGCAACTCCAGATCTCTCACGTTGTTTTCGCACGTCTCTGTTATGAAGGCCTGGCGTTTCTTGGCCTGCGTTTGACGGCCGGGGGGGGGGGGGGTTGGAGAGGAAAAAAAAAAGCAAAGATATTGAGGGCACTAAGTAGCAAGAAGGGCATCTCACAATCAACACTGCTGCGGGACGCGTTGTATGAAGCGAAACAAAACAAAGTAATACACACAGGCACACCAAAACGGTATCTCCGTTGCCAAACTAGCTCCATTAACTGGAGAAATGGCATTTAGTTCAATGAGAAAACGAGTTCTCGTGTAGATCACAGACTTCAAAGTTGGAAGGGACCCTGAGGATCATCTAGTCCAGCCCCCTGCCAATGCAGGAATAATCAGTTGTCCCATACGGGGATCGAACCTTCAACCTTGGCGTTATCAGCACCATGCTCCAACCAACTGAGCTATCCAATTAGGTTTTTCTGATTACTATTATTATTAATAATAATAATATATTATTTATACCCCACCCATCTGGCTGGGTTTCCCCAGCCACTCTGGGCGGCTTTCAACAGAACATTAAAATACAGTAATCTATTAAACATTAAAAGCCTCCCTAAACAGGGCTGCCTTCAGATGTCTTCTAAAGGTCTGGTAGTTGTTGTTCTCTTTGACATCTGAAGGGAGGGCGTTCCATAGGGCGGGCGCCACTACCGAGAAGGCCCTCTGCCTGGTTCCCTGTAACTTGGCTATTATTAACATCCCCCCCCCCCACTGCCAAGTAGTAGTCATGAACAAAGTGTACATTACGCTGCAGTCATGTAAGACGAAGGGTTGCATCTCATGGTTTTGAGGGGGCATGGCAGAGGGCACACGGAGAAGGGAAAATCTGGATACAACTCGAAGATCCTTCTCGGCTGAAAAATGCACTGGAGGGCGGACTTTGCATAGGGCAAGGGTGGGAGAATTTAACAGGCAGCATTCAACTGCATTTTACTCAAGAAAAATTCATGAGCATTACTGAGTTAGGCCCACTAATTTCAATAGTCTACTTTGAGTAACACTTCACTGAATGACACCCAACCTCTTCCTTCAAGCTGCTTTCTCCCTGAACTCTCCTTCCAAAATCAAGCTACTTGGGGCTACCACCACCACCACTGCTTCCTTCAACAAAGACAGGTTCTGGAACGCTGGCAAGTGTAAAAGCAGCTTGATTTAATGGGGGTGGGTGGGAAGCAGATGGCAGGGGAGAAGCCCGGTGCTCCCTTCCCCTTCTCAACTGCAAAGCAGGAGGTTCATTGCACGCAGCTGCAGGATTCTGTGAAGCTTGCCTCTCAAAACCGGGGCATAACTTATGCTAGGAACTATCCATTTAAAGACGCGGGTGGCGCTGTGGGTTAAACCACAGAGCCTAGGGCTTGCCGATCAGAAGGTCGGCGGTTCGAATCCCTGCGACGGGGTGAGCTCCCATTGCTCGGTCCCTGCTCCTGCCAACCTAGCAGTTCGAAAGCAAGTCAAAGCGCAAGTAGATAAATAGGTACCACTCTGACGGGAAGGTAAACGGCGTTTCCATGTGCTGCTCTGGTTCGCCAGAAGCGGCTTAGTCATGCTGGACACATGACCCAGAAGCTGTACGTCGGCTCCCTCGGCCAGTAAAGCGAGATGAGCACCGCAACCCCAGAGTCGTCAGCGACTGGACCTAATGGTCAGGGGTCCCTTTACGTTTACCTATCCATTTAAAAGCACACGCTTGTGAGTGTGCAAAGCCCTTTCTTCTCCTTGCCCTAACCTGGAAACAAAAAAAAAGATGAGATGGACACCACCCTTTCTGCAAACTTCCACGTGAAGTGGAGGAGCTACTGTCCGCACCTCCCATTTCTTCCGTTTGGTAACGAAGGATCTAACTTTTGCTCGGGGAACCAATTGCAATCTTTAACTTCTGATTACCTGGCACTTTCCATGCCTACAAAGTCAGCCTGAAAGATTTAAGGATACGGCTTTTATGGCGAGAAACATCTTGTAAAACCGGGCTCTGTTACGAGCCAACCGTGTATAGTGACTGACTGGAAGTCAAGCAACGTATGTGAATCTCTGCAGTGTTCTCCACCGTCCTGTTTAAATATTTTATAAATTTGCTCCACTATTTCAATTTTAATTATATGTTCTGTATATCCGCTAATATATTATTCATATACATTTCAGTGTTTGATCCCCTGTAGCATTTACATGGGTTTCCTTGTGTGATGGTTAGTACTGTACTTCACAAAGAATTTCCAGCGCCAGTGGAATTCTCATGCCAGGGTTTTTCGTTTCTGAAACATCAATATTCCAGAAAAGAATTATTAAAGATGCATGTTATTCTTACAGGGTATATAAATAGACCAAAGTGGTGGGGCTGCACAGGACTGCGTCAATATTACTCTGCCTGGCTCGCACGACGCCGGAGAAAGAACGTTAAAAGCAATGTCACACCAATAAGATAAATATTTTCATGCAAGCGTCAAGTATTTGGAATACCAGATACTCAAACTGTGCAGCAAAATCACAAAGATCTATGCAAGCTGCTGTAGGGCCTGGGCTGTTTCCTCCTCTCTTCCAGATGTTTTATTTTTAATTCACCACATGTTAGTATATTTATGTTTACACCACTTCTCTGCATATACATTTGCTGATTGTATTTGCCATTCCTAGCTCAAGGTTGGCCACTTTGTTTTTCCAATTGCAGGCAAGATTTGGAAGAAATTCTTAAGATTTCCCAGTACTACTCTAATGTTCTAGCTCCAAGCAGTTGTCTGCTTGCCTTCCGTATGCTCCAAGTATCCTTATTTACAAAGCACCGTTTCCATTACCTATCCCTCTCTTATTTTAGGGGAGAATTTGGGGGCTGCTTTTTAAAAATGTTTTTGGTGTGCATATAAGTATACTGGGATACACTTCAGGGTTTGAGCTGCCTCAGTGTGGGGTGGACGGGATATATCTATTTGTTAGGAACAAACCATAGCTCAGCAGAAGACTCCATGGTCTGCTTGCAAAAGATCCCGGGTTCAACCACTCACATCTCCAGTTAAAGGGAACAGGTAGCCAGGTCATGGGCAAGAAATCTGCTTGTCAGACAGTCCTGGACTAAATGGGCAAATAGTCTGATCTGACAGGTGGCAGTTTCCCATGTTCCTAAGCCCCATGCGCTGCTGTGCACATCTACGTAAAATGCACACACAGAAAGCAATAATAATAATAATAATAATTTATTATTTATACCCCGCCCATCTGGCTGGGATTCCCCAGCCACTCTGGGCGGCTTCCAACAGAACATTAAAATGCAGTAATCTATTAAACATTAAAAGCCTCCCTAAACAGGGCTGCCTTTAGATGTCTTCTAAAGGTCTGGTAGTTGTTTTTCTCTTTGACATCTGGAGGGAGGGCGTTCCACAGGGCGGGTGCCACTACCAAGAAGGCCCTTCTCACTGACAGCTTGTGGTACACAGCCTGTCATCAGGCATGGCAATCTTTGATGTGTATTTCTAACCCGCCACTTCACAAGACTTTCCTTATTTCCTCCCTTCCAACTCTTATAATTCTATGACTTTTGTCTGTGCAATGATAGAGGGTGTTGCTGTCCAAATTCCCAATCAAGATCCATGGTAATCTCATGCCTGTAGGATGTTCTCTCCCCTAAATTCCTTTGAAGCAATTTAGCAACCCTGCCATTGAGTGCTGGCGGAGCTCATGTCTCTGCTGAAGAAATACTCTTCAGGTAAGGCCAACGCTCCCCACACCAGCCGTCTGAAATCAACGACTTTCCTTCGGCTCAAGTAGGCGGCCAGGGTAATACTGTGGTTTGAGTGCTGAGAACGAGACCATAAGAGCAGCTCTATTGAATGTGGGCAAAGTGGCCAACCAGATGTCTATGGGAATAAATAATAAATAATAATAATAATAATAATAATAATAATAATAATAATAATAATAATAATTTATTATTTATACAGTGGTACCTCTGGTTGCGAACGGGATCCGTTCCGGAGCCCTGTTCGCAACATGAAAAGCTCGTATCCTGAAGCGCCAAATCTGCGCATACTCAACGGGCAATTCGGCACTTCTGCACATGCGCATGATGTCATTTTGCACGTCTGCGCATGCGTTCCGGTACTTCCGGGTTCGGCACGTTCGTATCCCGTGACGAACGCAACCTGAGCCTATCGTAACCAGAGGTACGACTGTACCCCGCCCATCTGGCTGGGTTTCCCCAGCCACTCTGGGTGTCTTCCAGCAAAATATATTAAATTATAAAAATTCAACAAATATTAAAAGCTTCCCTAAACAGGGCTGCCTTCAGGTAAGGTCTCATCCTGTATACCAGATGGAGCTGGTAGACAGCTGCCTTGGACACAGAATTGACCTGCGCCTCCATGGACAGCAGCGAGTCCAAAATGACTTCCAGGCTGCGCACCTGGTCCTTCAGGGGCACAGTTGCCCCATTCAGGACCAGGGAGTCCTCCACACCCGCCCTCCCCATCCCCCCAAAACAGTACTTCTGTCTTGTCAGGATTCAACCTCAATCTGGGAAGCACACAAGCAGAACATGAATGCAACAGTGCTCCCCCAGCAGCTTGTATTCATAGGTCTACTGCCTCCAACAATGAAGAAAGCCATTGCAGGTTAGCCCTGCCCCACTTAATCGATCATATGACGTAGTGCGCGCACACCATTTGAACGGCAATGCCCATCAACTTGGGGGAGGGGGCTGGCCACCTCAAATATTTCATAGGGGGTGTGAAGGGACATCAGCCCCTAGAAGTTGGCTTCTATGAGCTCACCAGAGTACCATCTTTTAGCAAAGCCTATCAGATGCTGATTTCGACAGCCTGCTCTGGGCTCCTAGGGGGGGGGGTGAGATAAAAATGCGACAAATAATTTTTTTTACATATACCGATAGTTGTCATAGACATCATAGACAACATTCCTATCATTCCACTTTACCAGCTATGAACCCGATTACATGATCAGGAGCTGTTGATGGGCCGTATGGTTGACTTAGGGAGGCCACAATTGAGCCACATGCGCTCCATTTCAAATTTAAGAGAATATACAACAGGCTAAAAGCATCACCAATCCTGCTTATCCATCAACAAATGACCCAAGTAAGATATGATGTTCTTGAGAGCCAGTGTGCTACAGTGGTTAGCACTGAGGGTGAGAAATCCATGCTCGAATTAGTGGCAAGAGTATTTGCTGTATCTATGTCTGGAAGCTCCGTGGAAAACACAAATGGAAAAAGAGAGGTGTGCGTCTCCAATCCTCTGGGGCACTGCTGGGAGGCAGCTGTGATCAGCCACCATGTCCTTGAGCATGTCCTCCTTCATGTGTGGAGAGCCGCTCCCCTTCTTCCCAGCAGATACACTTGCGTATAAATATGGCAGCCATCCCTGCTACCAAGAAGGATGAATCATCCCTCAGTCGCTTGGCAGTCTTGTGCAAATCACTCCCAGACTAACTTACTTCCTACAGTTGTTCTGAAAATAAAATTAGAAGGCAAAACTAATTAACCAGAGAAAGGGTGGGATACAAGTGAGCCTCTGAGCTCACTTCGTCCTGCGTTTCCTTACATGTTGCATGGATTTAGCCAAATGGTGAAATGGAATTAACCACCCCTAGCAATATCTGGGGAACCAGCCATCATGTAAACAATTATGAGACTGATGCCTCCGAAACATTTATTCGACCGGTGACCGGTACGTAACCCACGATAGTAATCAGCAAGGGCACAGTTGCAATTTTTTTTTGGAAACAACCAAGAATTCTTTATTTGAGTAGATAAGAGGTGCGTTTGAAATTTATCCCCCATCCTATGCGTGACTATTCTGAAATATGTCAGAATAGAAGAAAACCAATCTGGTTAAGAGGTTGGGAAGTTTGACTTTGAACGCACTAAACCAGCTTCAGGTCAGCAGCTATGAATCAGCTCTCTGGGTCCACAGGACTAACTTCTCTTCCACAGTCCAACCTGCCCACATGTCCGTGGAAAGGATAAAATGAGATAGATGGGCAGAATTTATGCATGCCGCTCTTGGGGGGAAAGGTGGTTAGGGCTAGCCAAAGATTATTTTGCTGCCTGAGGAAGACAAGAAGATGCTGCTTGAAATTTGACATACTGACAATAACAGGGCAGTAGCTGAATCTTACGTTACGTTGACTGCCTCCCCAGCACCGAACAGCGCAGGTGGCGTTGTGGTCTAAACCACTGAGCCTCTTGGGCTTGCAGATCAGAAAGTTGGCGGTTCAAATCCCCACAACGGGGTGAGCTCCCGTTGGTCTCTCCCAGCTCCTGTCATACTAGCAGTTCAAAAGCACACCAGTGCAAGTAGATAAATAAGTATCACTGCGGTGGGAAGGTAAACGGCGTTTCTGTATGCTTTGGTTTCCGTCACAGTGTTCTGTTGCGCCAGAAGCGGTTTAGTCCTGCTGGCCACATGTCTCAGAAAGCTGTCTGTGGACAAACGCCAGCTCCCTCGGCCTGAAAGCGAGATGAGCGCCACAACCCCATAGTCACCTTTGACTGGACTTAACCATCCAGGGGTCCTTTACCTTTTACCTTACCCAACAGTAGCAAGCTAACTTATGAGGTCCATAGAAGTCTGCTTGCCATACAGCAGTTTCATTCTACATGTAGCAGCCACTAGCCACATTACGTTACAACAGCGCAGGTGGCGTTATGGTCTAAACCACTGAGCCTCTTGGGCTTGCAGATCAGAAAGTTGGCGGTTGAAATCCCCACAACAGGGTGAGCTCCCACCTAGCAGTTCAAAAGCACGCCAGTGCAAGTAGATAAATAGGTACCACTCGGGCGGGAAAGTAAATGGCGTTTCCGTGCGCTGCTCTGGTTTCAGTGTTTCGTTGCGCCGGAAGCAGCTTAGTCATGCTGGCCACATGACCCGGAAAAACTGACTGCGGACAAATGCCGGCTCCCTTGGCCGGTAAAGCGAGATGAGCGCCGCAACCCCAGAGTCGTCCACGACTGGACTGGACTGTCAGGGGTCCCTTTACCTTTACCTATTAGAAACTTCACCAATCTGTTGTTTTGCTGAAAGTCGCTGCTGCTGCACTTGGCGACCTTTTGCTAAAACGTGTCGCCATCTTTTTCTTCTACTGTTTTAGAACAGGACAAGACGTTTCGAAAAGCATAATCCTCAGTGATTCCAGTTGGGAAATAAATGACTTTTTAAGTGGGTGGCAAGCAAGACATTTTAACGAGCTACTGACTTTGAAAGTCACTTTGCAACAGAATGAGGATCACCCAGGGAAACTTTATAGTACAATAAGGATCACCGACAGAGCATTTATGGAAATGGCCTCCCTTGTTGGGCTGCATTTCCTTACGGAGAGCCTGTGATGGCTAGAAAGAACAGGGATGCGCTGGGACTAATGTTGCTCTCTGTCTGCTCAGTTTTTGCAGCTACATGACTATTCAGCAATTGAAACTGTTACACGTGGCCTTAAAACTAGCGAGGCCTTTTTTGGAAATAGCTCTGCAGCTGAAACTAAGCCTCGCTTAAACCAGTACATTTTGGCGCAAATAATATTAAATCTGGAAAATATAGTCTAGCTCGTTTGTCCTCAGCAATGTTTTAAAATGTTAGGCGGTTATTCTGGGGAGCTGGAACAGGGGGAGAAGCATATGGACAACTTCAATGAAAGATTTACATGCTGAACATGAATCTTGTGTTTTTGGCTGGCGGGTACTTGGGTTGAGCTGTTGCGTTATGCCATCTTCATGCCAGCACTACGCCAAAGAGCTAAGATCCAGCATAAATATTAACATATATGAATAAGATACCATAGGCCAGTGGTGGCTAACCTTGGCCCTCCAGATGTTTAGGAACTACAACTCCCATCATCCCTAGCTAGCAGGACCAGTGGTCAGGGATGATGGGAGTTGTAGTCCCAAAACATCTGGAGTGCCAAGGTTAGCCACCACTGCCATAGGCTGTGAGCTAATTTTTTTTTAATAGAATATTATAATTACACAAATACGTTTCATTGAAGGACATGCTTGCTTACAATTCAGGCGGCAGTTCTTTGCTTGCTTACTGGAGAGTAAGTAAGGAATTACTTTCGGCCCTTACCATTGGGCTGAGTGAAGCAACCGCTTCAAACTGTGGCTAGTGGCAGCTACATGTAGAAGGAAACTGCTGTGTGGCAAGCAGACTTCTCTGGACCTCATAAGTTAGCTTGCTACTGTTGGGTAAGGTAAAAGGTAAAGGACCCCTGGACAGTTAAGTCCAGTCAAAGGCGACTATGGGGTTGTGGCGCTCATCTCGCTTTCAGGCCGAGGGAGCCGGTGTTTGTCCACAGACAGCTTTCCGGGTCTGGACCTAACGACTGGACCTAACGGTCAGGGGTACCTTTACCTTTATCTTCCTACCTGTCTATCAGGAATGGGGAACCTGTGGCCTTCCAGATGCTGTTGGACTGCAATTCCAATAGGACTTGAAACCAGCCCCATAGCCAATTATCAATGATAATGGGAGTTGCAGCCCGGCAACATCTGGAGAGCCATAGGTTCCTCACCCGTGCTCCGCATTTTGTACACCTCCCATCTCTGGAGTTCCTGGACAAATTTGTCAGCAACCAGCTGCACCTGCAGATGGCTATGGTTACGATAAAGGAATAATTAATTGTGCAAAAACACAGAGCAATCTTGCAATAACAGATTTTATAGCTTAAACACCCAAACTAAATGTGCTATTTACAACAGATTCTGTTGCACGTTAGCTTAATTTTACTGAGCAATTAAAAACAACACTTCTACAGTGTTAAACATGTTATAAAAAGCTTTAAGCATCTCCAATACGAGGATATAATTTTATAATTGTGTGACATGTTTGTACAATGTCCTATTTTGATACATTTTTGGCAGAAGTTAATAGAGATGATCAACACAACTGTACGGAATAGTCTTAAATTTGCAGGGGGAAATATCCTTTTGAATTATTTACCCATACATTGACTCTAACAAAGGGACAATATGAACAGACTTTTTGTGCCCTCACCACGGCAAAAAGACAGGCTCCCTTTAATGATTGGATTAAAGATATGTACAAACTCGCTACACACGAACAATTTGCGTACAAACGTAGACTTGCCATGGACAAATTCAGCGATATTTGGAATTTATTTTTGTAAATACCGTATAAGGTTAAGGTCTGGCTAACTACAATAACATATTTTTTGGCAATGTCTACAATTTTTTGTTGTTCCGTTTTGTTTTTACATACGTACGATTCCCCCCCTTTTTTTGTCTTTTCTTATTCTGCGCACTTGTAATTATGTACTTTTTATCTTTCAATAAAGAATATAAAATAAAATAATTTCATGTGTGTGTGTAAGTGAGAGAGATAGATCAGAAATATGTTCCCAATACATTCAAAGAGACATGACATGCTGCATGAAAATAGAATACAGAATAAAACACATTGCCTCTCCTTCGGTGTACATAGATTTAATTTGACTGCCAGTAACACCTATGCTATCCTGGAACCACTTGGTGGCACCACAGAGAGCCTTTTGCTGCAGATAACAGCTAACTTACAGCATTCAGAGGGTCACATGACAAAGATGCTTACAGAGAGCTATTTACAAAGTGTTAACTTGCCGAGTTGTTTACTACTTTATTCACCCAGAGGGCTTGAAAAGCTCTCCTGAAATCTACCCGTCTCTACTCAGCCATATCAATTTTCTACACAGCTGCATTCCCTCCACACACCAGTTATCACCTGTGCAGGTACATAATCATCGAGGGAACGGTTTGTGTGAAGCATGCTACGAGCTGTTAGCCCCTCCTGCGTTGGTGGCTGCCAGGGATGCACGACTGAAACGACACTTTCCCTAGCAGCTACAATAATAGAGATGGATGCTCTCACGCCATTTGCAACAGCAGCAGACCCTCCAAGTGTCCCTATTCTCCAGGAACAGTCCCAGATTTGCAGAAGTCATCTCGGAATGATCCCAGAATGTCCTGCTTTTCCTTAGGACAGGGGTCAGCAACCTAAGGCCCATAGGCAACGCACCCATGGGGGTCGTTTAACCGGCACATGGACCCCCATTGCCCACTTGGGGACCCCCGCTGCTCCCTCAGTCGGTGATGAGAGCTGTTGTTATGGCACCAACAGGATGGCGTGCCGAAGCCAGCCACCATATGCAGCCGGAGCCTTGGTTTAATGGACCGAGTCAGGAACAGCCAAAGTCAGGTATCAGTATCAGGGTTGAGAGAAGCCGAGGTCAGGAGCAGTCCGAGTCAGGAACCAGCTGAAGTCAAGTACACAGGATCAGGAGCAGTATGAGCAGGCACAACCACGTCCTTCAGCACAGCAGTTGCAGGTGCTGGTGAGGGAAGCAGCCTGCCTTCCTTAAGTAGCTAGCTCATCACCACGCCTTTTACGAGCTGCAACTGCCTCCAATTGCTCCCTCCGTTTCTCAGCTCTACGCTCTACAGCTGAGATGGGAGGAGGGGAGGGGGCCCTCCGGCTCCTCTCCTCACAAGGGCCTGATTCTGGCTCAACTTCTTCCTCCTCCTGTTCTGGCCTTCCCTCTTCCCCATCTGCTTCTTCCTCTTCTGAGGAGTGTCGCCACCAGTCTTCTTCAGGTAAGAATCCCTCCATTTCTCTTTACTCTTCCGTGGTTGCCGCTTCGCCTAGGGGGGCTTGCCACCACTCCTGCTCATCTGGTGCAACCCAGACAGCTGTCGCCCCAAAACGACCAGAGGGCACCACGTTGCCTAGCCCTGCTTTAATCTCTAACTGCAGCCACCCCAATCTTCCAGCCTTCCTACCCATTACCCTGTGCCTCTATCTGCTGCTTCCTGGAATCCTCATTCCAGCCCTTATTCTAGTTGGATACTTCCGTTCAGATCACGGACTCTTGTCTGCAATCTCACCTGCCTACACTTTGAACCTGACCTGTTGATGCTGACCTTTAGAGCCTTAAACGGTCTTGGCCCTGTATACCTGAAGGAACACCTCCACCCCCATCGTTCAGCCCGGACACGGAGGTCCAGGCAGAGGGCGTTTTTGGTAGTGGTGTCCGCACTGTGGGACACCCTCCCTTCAGATGTCAAGGAGATAAATAACTATCTGACTTTTAGAAGACATCTGAAGGCAGTCCTGTTTAGGGAAGTTTTTAATGCTTTATGTTTTATCACATTTTTAACATTTTGTTGGAAGCCGCCCAGAATGGCTGGGGAAACCCAGTCAGATGGGCAGCATATAAATAACACTGTTGCTGCTGCTGCTGCTGCTGCTGCTGTTGTTGTTGTTGTTAACAACCTCCCCTGCTAACTCCAACACAGATCCACTTGCTTAGTTCAGCCTAGACTTTCTTGGTGCACTAAACTACCCTGACCCTGGTTCCAACCCTGCCAGAACTTTCCCCTTCTAGGTGCTTGGTCACCTAAAACTATAGATGCTGACAAGGTTTTGTGAGCTCAGGCTTTTATACTTGGAGGCTCATTTATCGCTCTTGGGAGCTCAAAAAATAAATAAAAAGAACCCACCTCAAAGGAGATACAAACTTTCAAAGCCCCAATGTTATTTTCCACCCCAGATTGAAAATCTGAGCCAAAGAAGAATTCCTGGTTTAGTCAACCAGCTACTGATTCCCTGCCTACCACAAAAATGCTCATCAGCCCCACTCCCACTTCCTAAAATTATTAGTTTTTAAATATGTTTCATTCTTCTCGTGTATTTTCATCTTTCAGGGCGGCTAAATTAGCCGGGCACAGCAGGTCCATCAGGTATGATGAGAAAATAAAGAAGGGAAATCAGACCTCTCTTTTTCCTTCTTATTTTTTTTTTCCTAGCTGTTTGGGCAATTCAAGGAAGGCCTGGCGCATGCTGTTATGGCATTTCTTCCTCGCACAAAATAACAAGTGCTCAAGAGGTGCTCGGAGAACTCCCAAACCACAATCTGCAATCACAGCTTTCGTTATTTGCCTTTATGTTGATTAAAGCTGGAAGCTTTAATGAGTTTTATGCACAACTAAAACACATTGCTTTAGAAAGCAATGGGAAACTACCTACTTGCATGTGACTAGTGAACAATAAGAAAGGAAAGGTTATTTTAAACACACAGGCACACACACACACACACACACACAGAAAGTGTGTGTTACAAGTATCTCCAGATCCTTCGTCCCTCCCTATTCCACTACTGGAAAACTGCAAGACAACGACCTCAGCATGAACAAATGAGTTTTAAAATATAATGTGTCAAAGCTCCACTAGGGGATTTTAATTTTTCATAATAGTACAAAGTATATTTTCCAGCTTCCTCTTTCTACAGATACATACAAATTAGCCAGCTAGAGAATATCATCATAACCAAAAAAAGAGGGGGTGGGAGAGGGAGAAGGACAGAGAGAGAGAGAGAGAGAGAGAGAGAGAGAGAGAGAGAGATGCAACTCCAACTGAGCACAACTTGCATTCTGTGTAAAAGTTATAATGAGGGCTCGTCTTTTTAAGGAACACAAGAGAGAGAGAAATAAAGCTCATTTGTGAATTTTGTAACTTGGGACTGAATAAACGGAAAAATTACCCCATCGACAGGAAACCTATGGCTCCAATGTCTGTTGAAACTCCAAGTCTCATCAGCCCCAATCAGCATAGCCAACAGTTTCACGAATTACCACTTTGTGTTCGTTAGGTCCCATCATCCTAAAAATTGTGTTTTGCCCAAATTTGACTATTCTGAAAACTTCCACTTCACTAACCATCCCTCCAGTGTCAAACTCACAACAGGATTTTCTTTTCCCTTGGGGCTGAGTAGACCTAGCAGATGACATGCGGGTCTTCCTACTCTTAAAAATGTACAGCAGACCTTAAAAATATACCGTATTTGTCTGTGACGTAAATAAATGGTAGCGCAATAGTACCATAGGTCAGTAACGGAGGATTCTGGGTCGATTCTGCCATTTAGAACTGACAACAAAAATCAGTTGTAAGATAGATAAGTTGTTATATTGAGATCTCATCTTCCTTCAACAAAACTCTCCATATACCGGTACATATAAATGTAACGATCTTCCATCCAGGTACTGAACAGACCTAGGACTGCTTAGCTGTGATGTTTCTGCATCATGTATCTTTGGGCCAAAGTGTATAGAACATTATCTCCCCCCCCCCAAAAAAAGGCCAAAGAACCCATGATACGTTCACAGATTGGAAGACCATTTGGAAAGAAGGTATAATGAGAAAGGAACTTAAGAGTTCTTCCAGATGGAAGGTTTTTAATGTGTCATTGCGCATGAATCTGCCCATATATGATCTGGAGGCTGCCTGGGGACTGCGCCAATTCCAATTGCTGATCCCCCAACTAGTCTGAACAGCAATCTGGGAACTATCAGGATAAACGCAAGTGATGCAACAAGAAACAGCAAGAGTTGTGCAAAAAATCTGTGTTGTATGAGGTAATCACACCCCCTGCCCTGCTGTCACTTCTAATATTGTGCTAAGCCAGCCACGAGGAACAATGTTTGCAGGACAACCCTCTAGAGTTGGTAGCTGCCTCGACAGTTAAGGGAAGGGAAGCAATAGTGCCACTCTTCCGCCTTCGTCAGGCCACACCATTGTCCAATTCTGGGCACCACAACTTACGAAGGGTGTCAACAAGCTGGAAGGTGTGCAGAGGAGGGAAACCATGAGGATCAAGGATCTGGAAGCCGTGCCTTATGAGGAGCGGTTGAAGGAGCTGGGAAGGGACCCCAAGGGTCATCTAGTCCAACGCTCTGCAACGCAGGAAACTCAACTAAAGCATCCCTGACAGATGGCCATCCAAGCTCTGCTTCAAAACCTCCAAGGAAGGAGAGTCCCCCACCTCCCGAGGGAGACCGTTCTACAGTCGAACAGCTCTTCCTGTTAGAAAGTTCTTCCTGGTGTTTAGTAGTAATCTCCTTTCTTGTCACTTGAAGCCATGGGTTCGAGTCCTTCCCACCACAACAGGAGAAAACAAACTTACTCCGTCTTCCATGTGACAACCATTGAGATATCTGAAAATGACTCTCATAGAGAGCCAGTGTGGTGTAGTGGTTAAGAGTGGTGGACTCGTAATCTGGTGAACCGGGTTTGCGTCTCCGCTCCTCCACATGCAGCTGCTGGGTGACCTTGGGCTAGTCACACTTCTTTGAAGTCTCTCAGCCCCACTCACCTCACAGAGTGTTTGTTGTGGGGGAGGAAGGGAAAGGAGAATGTGAGCCGCTTTGAGACTCCTTCGGGTAGTGATAAAGCGGGATATCAAATCCAAACTCTTCATATCTCCTCTCAGTCTCCTCTTTTCCAAGCTAAGCATACCTACCTCCTTCAACAGCTCCTCATAAGACTTAGTTTTGTGGGGGGATACTCATTTAAATGTTTTTTAAAAAAATAATAATCTGAGAATATGTACTGTAGTACTTATTTTGAGAGAATTTTTCAAATTCTCAAACTGATATGGAAACAAAATGCCATAATCATCCCAAACTCAGTTCCTCACACCTGCCTTAAAACAGGATTACAGTGGCAGCAACCATCCCAATTAACATGATTAACCAGGCTTTGTCAAAGTTTACTGTTAATTAAGATAAGAAGAAACATAAATTTTAATCACGGTTGAGGCCAACCGGGGTTATTTCTAAAGGAAATGTGAGAAAGTTCCTTAAAACGAAACCCAAGGAGCAATTGGACTGCACAACTACGATTAAGGGTGATATAGTATCTGTACCAGGCCTTAGAAACCCAGACAAAAGACAGTGAAGACTCTTCAAATGCCCAGAACCAAAAGTTAAAAACTAGCAGAGAGAGATTTAACTTTCAAGCACTGTGGATAATTACACAGGGAAGCACCTAACACATAACGTAATCAATCCATTGCTATATGGAGTTTCTAAATTGAAATAAGAAATCTCTCTGAAAGATATGCTTTAATCCAACCAGGATGAATTCCATACCCTCTGTGCACATGAGGTCAGACTAGATAATTGCAACGGTCCCCCACTGGTCTTAAAAGTGTGCGAATTTAAATTGCTTCCACACTTAATAGTCTACAAGAAGCTAAGGAGTAAGTATTCCTCGGAGAATGTCCAAATTATGGTCAGTGAGTGAGACCACAGATAGGTTTAATACCAGCTTGGGCAGATAAAATAGCAAGAGAGCCCCTAATGCGTTTTGATCCACAGAAGGTTCTCGGAGCAGAGAAGGGGCACTTAAACCTCTCCACGGACCCCATCCTAATCCGCTCGAGCTTTATTGTTCGGTTTAAACTTTCTTTAATCTGAACCTCTCCCCCACTCCCTCCCCCAACATGTACTAAGGGCAAGCAAAAAAAGTTTTCTTTAAAAAACACAAACCCACACACCCTTAAATAAACTTTATTGTCAATGCAGAACAGTGAGCGGCAAAAGTGAAATAATTGTTTTTTGTGAAGTGGAGGAAGCTTATCTACAGTTTGTCGTCAGATGATGACCTGGAGATGGCAAATGTGCTCTTTTAAGTCAGTCTGGATAGCTCAGTTGGTTAGAGAAGGGGTCAGCAAGGTTTATCTTGCCTGGGCCGGATAGGTCCTGCAGAGATCCCTCCGTGGGCCGGATCGCGTGCACGCACCTGCAATTTTTGGCACCTGCGCAGACGCGATATCCGGCGCCGCGGAAGCGAGTACCCACGCCGTGCTGCACTGGTTTAGCATAGCGTGTGAGCGGGCAGCTTGGTTTGTGGGCAGCTCGTAGGCCGGTCAAACGACCTCTGTGGGCCGCTTCTGGCCCATGGGCCTTAGGTTGCTGACCCCTGGGTTAGAGCAGTGTTTCCCAACCAGTGTGCCTCCAGATGTTTTGGGACTACAACTCCCATCATCCCTCGCTAGCAATACTAGTGGTCAGGGATGATGGGAATTGTAGTCCCAAAACATCTGGAGGCACACTGGTTGGGAAACACTGGGTTAGAGCATGGTGCTGATAATGCCAAGGTTGCAGGCTTGATACTCTTATGGGACGGCTGCATATTCCAGCTTTCCTCCTCCTCCTCGCAGGAGGAGGAGGAGGAGGAGGAGGAGGAGCCGGCCACTAAAGCCACGACACACTCAGCTCCGCACTCAGTCTCCTCTGCCCCCTCAACATTGGGGTGAGAGCTGCTCCCCTCCCAAAAAATATGGGGAGGAGCAAAACAGTTCACTCCCCATGAGCTGGTGCCCCCTGTGCTAAACCATAACTTCTTGTGTCATTTCATTCCGACCAAAACTGTGATCCATGTTAATGGCAAGCCAAAATTAAACCACGTAGTCGTACCTTGGTTCTCGAATGGAATCCGTTCCGGAAGTCCATTCAACATCCAGAAACCAAGGCGCGGCTTCCGATTGGCTGCAGGAGCTTCCCGCACTTAATTTGAAGCCACACCGGACGTTTGACTTCCAAAAAACCCGGAACACTCACTTCCGGGTTTGCGGCGTTCGGGAGCCAAAACCTTCGAGTCACAAGGCGGTCGAGAACTAAGGTGCAACTGTACGTTCCCCCCTCCCCAGCATGTTCAAAATACACATAGCAAACATGGCACAAATTTCATGACAGCCACGTTCCAATTTAGGCAGGCATTATTTGGGGGGAGGGGGGAGAGATGTTACGTAAAATGCAACTTTAAACAGCTGAGTTCATAAAGAAACACCTATTGCTTTGTTCAAAATATATCGGATGTGGAAAATTCAGAGCAAGACTTCATTACAATGCGCAGTGTTAGTATTTTCCCATGAAACGGAATCTGCTTGAGTTGCGCAAGTGATTTGAGAAACACAGATATTTAAAGGTTTCAGAGGAACCCCAGTAAAAGGTGATGCCTGCTAAATGGCTCTTGGTACTGAAAGCAAGGGACCCAGGTGGCGCTGTGGGTTAAACCACAGAGCCTAGGGCTTGCTGATCAGAAGGTCGGTGGTTCGAATCCCTGCAACAGGGTGAGCTCCCGTTGCTCGGTCCCAGCTCCTGCCCACCTAGCAGTTCGAAAGCATGTCAAAGTGCAAGTAGATAAATAGGAACCGCTCTGGTGGGAAGGTAAACAGCGTTTCCGTGCGCTGCTCTGGTTCGCCAGAAGCGGCTTTGTCATGCTGGCCACATGACCCAGAAGCTGTACGCCGGCTCTCAGCCAATAAAGCGAGATGAGCGCCGCAACCCCAGAGTCGGACATGACTGGACCTAATGGTCAGGGGTCCCTTTACCTTTACCTTTTACTGAAAGCAACCCAGAGGCTGCATATCTGTTTTCGGTTGTGCAATGCGAGAACGACAGCTGCATGCAACTCCCTAAAACCGCCATCCTTCTGAGCGAAACGTCCATGAGCTGTCATGTTCACCAAACCACCCGCAGGCCTTCCATTTTTCAGCCTCCATCCAGAGCATGCGTGACAACACCAATGCGCGCACATAGCAACATCTATAGCATCGTTTGGACCAATAAAGTAAATGCCCCAGGGCTTCTTACCAATACAAGTTCATCCTCTAATTTTTTGTAACTTTTTTCATTATCCAGGAGTCTCTCGGAGAGTTCTGTAATTGCTTTCTTCTTTTCTTCCAGCTCGTCGTTTAGCTGCTTGTTTACGGAGACGTACTGCCTTTCCAAGCTGAAAGATGGAACAGAATTTTCAGAAATACTTTAAACAACTAATATTCGACTCTGCCATATGTTGTATGACTTTAGTAGTTTTACTAAAAAAAAAAACACCAACAACAAAGCTGAAGAAAATCAGAAAAAAAAATTGATGAAGAGCTAAAAGTGTCTGATATACTGCAGTCCTAAACAATATTGTGGTTTGTGGGACCCAGGTGGCGCTGTGGGTTAAACCACAGAGCCTAGGGCTTGCTGATCAGAAGGTCGGCGGTTCGAATCCCTGCGACGGGGTGAGCTCCCGTTGCTCGGTCCCAGCTCCTGCCAACCTAGCAGTTCGAAAGCACGTCAAAGTGCAAGTAGATAAATAGGTACCGCTCCAGCGGGAAGGTAAACGGCATTTCCGTGCGCTGCTCTGATTCGCCAGAAGCGGCTTAGTCATGGTGGCCACATGACCCGGAAGCTGTACGTCGGCTCCCTCGGTCAGTAAAGCGAGACAATTTATATGACATGGATGTAATATATTGCCATTCAATTAACCTGGAAATTTCCATAACACTGAAATTATAATTATAATTATTTTTTATTATTATTATTATTATTTGAATTTATATACCACCCTATACCCAGAGGTCTCAGGGAGGTTCACTGAACAAAATCAAAATATAAAACCTCAAAATATATAATCAAAATAAAAACAACCCAATAACCCCACCCCCAAAAAACACCCCACATTTTAAAAGGGCATAGGACGTCAATCAAGTCAACCAAAGGCCTGGTTAAAAAGGAATGTTTTTGACTGGCGTCTAAAGGTGTACAATGAAGGCACCAGCCAACTTCCCTGGGGAGAGCATTCCACATGGGGATCCACTGCAGAGAAGGCCCCGTTCTCGCGTTGCGAGACCTTCTGGACCTCTCGAGGAGGAGGCACACAAAGGAGGGCCTCAGAAGATGATCTCAGGGTCTGGGTAGGTTCATATGGAAAGAGGCTGCCCTTGAGGTATTCCAGTCCTGAGCCATTTAAGGCTTTATAGGTCAAAATCAGCACTCTGAATTGGGCCCAGAAACTAATTGGTAGGCAGTACAGTCGGACCAGGATCGGTGTAATATGCTCAAACCGTCTTGAGCAACCTGGATTGAGCAAACCGTCTTGAGCAAACTGAATTCTGCACTAGTTGAAGTTTCCGAACCATCTCCAGAGGCAGCCCTACGTATAACACGTTGCAGTAATCTAACCTTGAGGTTACCAGAGCTTAGACAACAGAAGCTAGGCTCTCCCTGTCCAGATAGGGGCGTAGCTGGGCCACCAGCCAAAGCTGAAGGAAGGCACTCTGGGCCACTGAGGCCACCTGAGCCTCGAGCGACAGCAAAAGATCTTCAGAGGAAGTGTAACCCCATCAACAGCAGGCAATCTCCCACCCATCTGGTCTAGGGAACATGAATGAGCAATGATAGTCAAACCAGGTTCATTGTGGTGCCTATCTACACATGCACTAAAAACACATGCCACCGAAAAGATTGTAATTTCAAAGACTGAACGCTACAGTTCTAAGAGAAGTATTTTTCATTATTCTCGGGTCAGCTACAAGAAGGTATTTTCAGCATTCACTGAAAAACAAAACTCATCTCAGCCGGTTGCTACAATAGTAAGGTTTAATTCACACAAGACCAGTACGAAGATATTTTAAGGAATGAACGACAACAGGTTTGAAGATAAAGGAAAATGTACAGACTCAAACCAGGGAACAGCATGAAAGTAGTGAAAATATGTAACACAAAGGTCGTCAAAACATGGGGGAAGTGTGACAGGAATAAAATGGATGCCAAACCATTTAAGAACTACCTGAAAGGAAGGCTGCATCCGTATCAGAACGTCTTGCAAGAAAACAAAAATCCAGTTATAAATTAAAAATAAGTATACTGACACGTTGACAACCTTAAATGTCCAAGTAGAGCCATGGTTATCCCCTTTATATTTTGGTTGGTCACCGAAAGAAAAGTTACCTCTCCCATTCAACTATGTCTGCTATTGATATTCAACTATATCATGAAACGTCGAGTCTGTGGAACTTTGTGTTCAGGGTGGCACAATTCAGATGTCACACTAAACCACAGTTTGGCGCAAAAATAGGGAGCCTGTCGCCTTCTAGATACTGCTGGACTCCAACTCCCAGCAGCCCAAGCCAGCATGGCCAATGGTCAGGGAGAATGCGAGTTATAGCCCAACAACATCTGGAAGACCCCAGACTCCCCATTTTCCTGTTTAGCATGATGAGTGCAAGCCATAGTGACCCTTGGCTTTTGCTCTCTGCTCCACTCCTCTCTCTTAGATCTTCACCATAATTGCATCCCTGTGGGACATACAACCATAGCTGTCAACTTGCAGATTTGAAAATAAGGGATTAGCACATAGCTGTCAACCTTTCCCTTTTCTCGCGAGGAATCCTATTCGGAATAAGAGAATTTCCCACACAAAAAGGGAAATGTTGACAGCTATGCAAAGTAAGCCTGTCCACGGTGACGCGAGGAGGGGAAGAAGAGCGAGCTCGGGGGCCCTTCTCAAACAGGCAGGCGGCTCAGGGATGCCGTGAGGGCGGTGCAACGGCACCAAGTAGCCTCGCCACCCTGCGCTCCAGAGGCTGCGCGTGAACGAGTGAGCGAAAGAGCGAGCACGTAGACGGCAGGCAGGTTGGGCATGAGGGTCTGGCTGCACAAGGCATGCAAGCTCCGCCCCCAGTCGGTCTCAGACTCCTTATTGGCAGCCGAGCAACGCAGCTGAGGAGCCTCCCTGGCCGGCAGGGAGGGAAAGGAGCTGCTTCCTTTGAAATCCGGGAAATTTAAGGGATATCAACAATCCGGGATAGCAGCGGGAAATGGCATTGAAATAAGGGAGTTTCCTGCAAAAAAAAGGGAGGGTTGACAGCTATGCTTACAACACTCTCAATATTTTTATGGTTAATATAATGTCACTTAATGTGAATTTAATTATCATCAAGTGGCTACCATGGAAGACAACAATTTCCAGGCCCAACAAATTCTCACTCATCTCCACTGACTGCTATTAAATATGGTGGATCCAGAATGCTTTTGGGGCCAGCATTACAGATGTTTTTACATGTGAGGCTTAAAAATTATCTTTGAATGCCCCTCATGCTAATATCTGATCACTGTTCACACATACCTAGGAAACCTTTTCCCTATCGAGGGCTGCATTCTATCAAGAGTCTCACATCTACATCCACTACATCACGTTAACCTGCTAAACCAATAGGAGGAAATTTTGACCCTCCAGATGTTGCTGAACTACAACTCCCATCAGTCCTAGCAAGCATGGCCAATGACCAGGGGTGATGGGAGTTGTAGCTCAGCAACATCTGGAGGGCCAAGGTTTCCCAACACCTGTGTTAAAAGTAGGGAAAAACTCAGCTCTGTGCTATATAATACAAACCATTAGTCCATTGTCCAATGCAACAAATAAATACAAATTCTGAATCGGGAAATGAAAGACTTACCTATTGAGTTTTTCGACGCTCTCGTGAGCATTGCGCTTCTCTCTGTCATAGGCATTTTCCACCTCTCTAAATTTGCCTTTGATCATTTCCAAGTCAGAAAGCGTTTCTGCTTGGCTGGCCTTCTCCACCTGCAGAGCCCCTTCAAGGTCTCGAATTCTTAACTGCAACGTAATAAGAATCCATCAAGCAACACTCGAAGGAGGGCTGTGTTTCATTGCTGTATAGCACGTTAATTTGTAGGGAAGACAATAACTGTATCAGTACTGATGGGCTTTTAATACACTTAAGACGAGACCACGTGTGCTTATTCATTCCTTAACCATGGTTAGGTCAAGAACAAACCCTGGTTACGTTTAAATGCCATGCCCAAGTGTTCATCTAAATACGCAAAGAGTTAAACCAGGAGCATGCCATCTTCCTGAGTGAGCAGGATGCTTGAGATCTTCATGCCAATAGTTTGAAGGTCAGAAAAGAATTTTCAAACACGTTCCATTGAAAGCACTTAGAATGAATTCCCTGCCCTTAACCATGGTTCTGTGTTCATGTTAACCATGGTCAGCACTAACCAGTGTTTATTTTTTTTACTCAGAAATTGAAATCAGGGTTTGAAACTGGCATTGGATCAGGAGCAATGATTGCTAGCATTAGCATGGCTGATGTCAGTGGAGACTTTGCAGAAAATTATACTTGGCTAGAGAAGGGAAGGGCAAATTTATGCTGGAGACACAGGAGAGAAAGTGAGTGCAATCATAGAGACCAGGGATGTCCCTCAGGTCGATCGCGATCTACTGGTAGATCCCCAGGAGGTTTTGGTAGATCACGGTCGATCGCTGGGTCCCTTTCATTACATAGCTGTCAACTTTCGGATTTGAAAATAAGGGATGCCGCGAGGGCGGTGCAATGGCACCAAGTAGCCTCGCCACCCTGCGCTCCAGAGGCTGCGCGCGAATGGGTGAGCAAAAGAGCGAGTGCGTAGACGGCAGGCAGGCTGTCTGTCTGGTTGGGTGTGAGGGTCTGGATGCACAAGGCATGCAAGCTCCGCCCCCAGTCGGTCTCAGACTCCTTATTGGCAGCCGAACAACGCAGCTGAGGAGCCTCCCTGGCCGGCAGGGAGGGAGAGGAGCTGCTTCCTTTGAAATCCGGGGAATTTAAGGGATATCAACAATCCGGGATAGCAGCGGGAAACGGCATTGGAATAAGGGAGTTTCCCGCCAAAAAAGGGAGGGTTGACAGCTATGCTTTCATTAGCGTTGGTAAAATAGAATCCAGCCCTGCCCCTCGCCCCACCCTCCATTGTTGCACTATCTGCAGAACGGAAGACGGAGTTTACTCAGTGAGGCTGTTTCCCCCCCCCCCCCAGCGATCTGTTGGTGAGTGGCTGTTCCTCTTTTGGCCCCCAAACCCTTTAAAACGTTGCTTTTCTCCTCCCATAGAAAAAGCTGAACAATTTTGCCCTGAAACCCCCCCCCCCACAAAACGGGGCTTTCCTTCCCCAAAAAAGGTCAACGACTTTGACCTGAACCCCCCAAAAACGGGGGTAGATCACTGCCAGTTTTTAATTCTGTAAGTAGATCGCAGTCTCTTGGGAGTTGACCGCCCTGATATAGACTGCTGACAACCCCCAAATCATGATCAGAGAAAGGAAAATAAAGGTTTGATTTTAGAAGGAATAACTGTTGTGCTGGTGCACCTCTGAGGTCTGTGGCACTGGGACAGCACCCTGTGCCAACCTGGGATGCCAAGCTGGTACAGCAGCAAAAGACAGCTCTGTGATGCCACCCACAGAATAAAACTATCATGTTTCCTTGGGTGACCTCAATACTCCATTTGGTTAATAAAACTACTGTGTTAAATATTCAGGTGAGACATAGCTCAGGATGCATTAGTCCGCTCCACCTAACGGCAGTCACAGATTTACCTGGATTATTTCAGAATTAAATTTTGATTCCAGATGTGCCGCTCTCTCTGCCTCGACGTTTTCTTCCAGTTTCTTTATTCTCACTGTAGCTGCCTAAAAACAGAAATTTCAAGCTGGTTAAAGACGCAAACACCCTGGAAATCTCTCTCAAGTACTTCTTGGATAGACTGCAACATGGTGCGTTTCTGAGCACAATTCAAAGCGTTGGTGCTGACCTTTAAAGTTCTAAGCAGCTTCAGTATGCCTGAAGGAGCGTCTCACCCTCCATCGTTCTGCCCGGACACCGAGGTCCAGCGCTGAGGGCCTTCTGGCGGTTCCCTCACTGTGAGAAATGAAGCAACAGGGAACCAGGCAGAGGGCCTTCTCGGTGGTGGCGCCCGCCCTGTGGAACGCCCTCTCATCAGATGTCAAGGAGATAAAAAAACTACACAACTTTTAGAAGACATCTGAAGGCAGCCGTGTATGGGAGAGTTTTTAATGCTTGGTATTTTACTGTGCTTTTATAATTTGTTGGAAGCTGCCCAGAGTGGTTGGGGAAACCAAGTTAGATGGGCAGCATATAAATATATTATTATTACTACTACTATTACTACTATTAGGGACCCCTGACCATTAGGTCCAGTCGCAGACGACTCTGGGGTTGCCATCTCGCTTTACTGGCTGAGGGAGCCGGCATACAGCTTCCGGGTCATGTGGCCAGCATGACTAAGCCGCTTCTGGCGAACCAGAGCAGCGCACGGAAACGCCGTTTACCTTCCCGCTGGAGTGGTACCTATTTATCTACTTGCACTCTGACGTGCTTTCGAAGTGCTAGGTTGGCAGGAGCAAGGACCGAGCAACGGGAGCTCATCCCGTTGCGGGGATTCGAACCGCTGACCTTCTGATCGGCAAGCCCTAGGCTCTGTGGTTTAGACCACAGCGCCACCCACGTCCCACTACTACTATTACTTCAGTGCAATCTACTTAGAATGGCTCTTGAAGATAGTTTGATAACTGAGCTACCCTCAGTCTAAGAGGTGGCCAGAGAGAGCCTATTAAGCCAAATCTTGCTCAATGCATTGGCTTTTAGTTAGGTTCTGGGTCTATTAATGATGCTAGTCTTGATCTTTAATGTCCCATGCTGAGCACAACTGGCAGATCACTTTCTCCCATGCAATCCTCAAAGTTCTGTATATTAGGCATGCAGGTTCCTTGTTGTATGGGGGGAGGGGTTTCAGTGGTGGCGCTAACTTCTATAATAAATTCCATAGAATCCGAGTTGCAATATTATAATATACTAACGATCCAATGTCTTTTTAAGGAGGCCCACTAGATAACTCGTCTTAATTTTTTTATGGCAAAGAAATCCTCCCTCTTTGCCTTCTGATCTATGTTTACTCATCACTATTCTGATACTTCCGTTGTCCGCCAATAGTATTTTGAAATCTCTCAATGCGTATGTTACTTTTCTATAAAAACAGAGCTGGGCTCCTTTAGGGAAGAGAAAATGACAGGAAAGCCATTTATTGGAGTTCGTGAAGACTTTAATAAACTATTAATAACGAGGAAATGGCTAGATGTTAAACAGCCTTGAGTACTCTTGTAGAAATATCAAACATTTTTTTTTAAACTTATTAAATGAAAGCATTCATCATTTGACCATGAATCCATGTCTCCATAGTACAGCTTAAGATTCTGTTCCTGACTCTTTACAAAGTTGGGAAATATCAATTTCTGATTTCTCTGTGGCTTCTAAAGTAACATGCTGCGTAGATACATTTACTGCATATTAGAGCACAATCAACAATGAAGGATATCACCAAAGACCCAACTGGCAAAGACAAGGTTTCAGGGGCGTCAATGGCAAAGAAATAAAGTCTTATATATAAGGTCTCCAGGACCACCGGCAGAGCATCAGGCCTGCTGGCTTATGTAAGCAACCCAGAATTTGTTTATCCAAGAGATCTGACAGCGCGTGCTAACATCAATATAAAAAAATCCCGAGGGAGGCTGGAGGGATGTGCCTATTTATAGCACACATTGCTTAAATAAGCGCAGCAGCTGATACCCAGGCATAGGCAACCTTCGGCTCCCAGATGTTTTGGGACTACAACTCCCATCATCCCTGACACTGGTCCTGTTAGCTAGGGATCATGGGAGTTGTAGTCCCAAAACATCTGGGAGCCGAAGGTTGCCTACCCCTGTGATAGACCAAGTCACAGACCAGTCTTTCCCCAGATGTTGTAGGACTCCAAATCCCATCAGTCTCAGCTTAGCCAACAGAAAGGAATGGTGAGAGCTATAGCCCAAAACTTCAGGGTGGTGGTGGTGGATTAGATCGCTGAAGGGTGCTATAGATCACAAGCTAATTGAACTGGTAGCCCCTTGAGTCACGAAATTGAACAACCCCAAAATTTGGTTCGAGCAAAAACCATAGGTCCATCTTTCTCCACCCACTAATGTTCTTAACTGCCAAGTTCTCTTATGGGTTGCTCAATAGAAACGCCAAAACCATTTGTCTTTAAGTCTTTTTATTCAGTGCCAAGCTATTTACAGTGCAGAGCTAAGTCTTGTCATGTCTGCTCACTCACAAGCAGAATCCGGAAGTGCCTCCCTCCTGTTTTGGCGTCAACATCAAAGCCTCGGCATCCTAAATTGCCGCCTTCTCCTCCTATGTGATATCTGCGCCGGAACTGACGTTTCCCCCTCCGAGTGAGTCTGCTGGGTGGTGCCAGGTCTCTCAGCAACTCCCTGGACACCTGGCACTCCCTGGCTCCCAGCCACTAACTGTTCCTCCCCCAAGACTGGACTGCTAGATTCACTCGGAGATGAATCTGTTGTTAACACAGGCTGCGGCTCTCTATAAACACTCAGAGCTGGACTGGCAGGGGCTGGCAGATCCCTGACATTAACATACTTTCCTCATCCCATTTTGGGGCACTCTTAATTTACATTTTGAATTCTATTTTACACTTTTTGCATTTTCAGGCCAAAGCGTGACAAAACTAAAAAATAATAATAATTAAGGCGAAAGTATGCTGCAAAACATTCATGGGTCGTGTCAATGCCTGGTCTTACACTAATAAATAAAACAGAACATTGGCCATCTTCTGATTAAAAGATGCAAAGGAACATTAAAGCGGAAAAGGGTGTCTGAAACTCCAAATAATTGTTCTATCAAGACCCCTACCAAAACATAAAAGAACCACAATCCAATCGTCTACTTGTTATTTAAAAGGTGATAGTTAAATTATGGGTGCTTACCAATAGTGCAAAGGATACTGGATTAAATATGACCTCAATCTGTAGAAATCTCATCAAGTTTCATGCTGTTAGCCAACGAGGCAAGAGAATCTTACGTTCTCTTGAAATAACCATTACTTTCCAACCAGTGGCATTTCCTTTCGACACCCACCAGAGGGCACCAAAGGAACACCACAATCTTCCTTATAGCAGCCGGTCAACATGTGCTCTGCTCCTACTAAGTATCTCTCAATCTGCTATATTTTTAATAATAAAAAAAGAGTTTAGAAAGCTATTCTGGCAATCATTTCTACCACTTTTCGCAAACAGGGTGCCTTTTTCCTTCATCTTTCAACCCTGAGCCCGGTTTTGGCGGGGAAGGGCGGGATATAAATAAAAGTTTATTATTATTATTATTATTATTATTATTATTATTATTATTATTATTATCTACTTTGCCATCACCTCAGACTACAAAGCTGCCCTATTATTATTTAGGGAGGCTTTTAATGTTTAATAGATTATTGCATTTTAATGTTCTGTTGGAAGCCGCCCAGAGTAGCTGGGGAAACCCAGCCAGATGGGCGGGGTATAAATAATAAATATATTATTATTATTATTATTATTATTATTATTATTATTATTATTATTATTATATTATGGATTTAAAGACAATCCTACCTTGCAAACAACAATTTGTTGCTGTAACATCTGCTTGCACCATTAAAAAAAATGTTAGCGGCAGAAAGGGGTAGCCCATATCACAGAACAGTGTGCCTTTAAAAAAAAAAAGTACCATATTGGCCAGAATATAAGCCGCACCCGAATATAAGCCGCACCTTTAAAATTGGAGGGGGGAAAGAAAAAATAGAAAAAAAATACCTGAATATAAGCCACTCCATTCCTCGCTGTTCCTGGCTGCATACTGTAAGGTCGCAAGTATAAGCCACACTTTAACTTTTCACAGTTGGAATTTGGGGGGAAAGTGAGGCTTATATTCAGGCCATTAAGAAGAAGAAGAAGAAGAGTTTGGATTTGATATCCCGCTATGTACAACGAAATTTTGAATTATGGTGCTGGAGGAGACTCTTGAGAGTCCCATGGACTGCAAGAAGATCAAACCTATCCATTCTTAAAGAAATCAGCCCTGAGTGCTCATTAGAAGGACAGATCCTGAAGTTGAGGCTCCAGTACTTTGGGCACCTCATGAGAAGAGAAGACTCCCTGGAAAAGACCCTGATGTTGGGAAAGATTGAGGGCACAAGGAGAAGGGGACGACAGAGGACGAGATGGTTGGACAGTGTTCTCGAAGCTACTAACATGAGTTTGGCCAAACTGCGAGAGGCAGTGAAGGATAGGCATGCCTGGCGTGCTCTGGTCCATGGGGTCACGAAGAGTCGGACACGACTGAACGACTGAACAACAACATGTACAATGACAATAAAGTGTCTGTCTGTCTGTCTATCTATCTATATTGCCAGTTATGAAACCAATATCATGGTAGGGACTTCAAACCGGGTTTGGATGATACACGGATAACCCATATCGAGATCCTGGAGGGCTGCTGGTCGGTGTAGACCAGTGATGGCTAACCTTGACACTCCAAATGTTGTAGGACTACAACTCCCATCATCCCTGACCACTGATCCTGTTAGCTAGGGATGATGGGAGTTGTAGTTCCAAAACATCTGGGGTGTCAAGGTTAGCCATCACTGGTGTAGACAGTACTGGGCCGGATGGGTCAGTCCCCAACACCAAAGCACTTCTGAGAGCGGAGGGGATGGGTCACACTTGCCTCAAGCTCTTTCTTAAGCCGGGCCTCTCGCTCGGCGCTGAAGTCGAGTTCACTGGCCTGCTGCCTCAGCCCTTCGGCGCAGCTGTTGTGTTGCATCTCCATGTCTTGCATTTTCTGGTGAAGGCTCTGCATTGCACTGTTGCTGTCCTGATAGAACAGAGAGAGGGGGGGCGATTATTGCTTCAGCCACAAGCAGAGAGGTCAAAAGAAGATGGCCCCCTTAGTGCTAAGGACCAAAGAGAAGGCCTGCTTTGGGGCTCCTTGAACATTTCAGACCTCTACCGTCAGTAACCACGCAGTCAAGCGTCACACCCACCCCATCTTCCTTGGTTCTAAGGCTGCGGTTTTAGTCACAATTATTCGGAAGACAGTTCCGTGGAGCCGGGGCTCTTATATCAATCACTTTATTTCAGCTTTAAGCTCATAAGAACAACAGAACTAGAACAAATACACAGTACAATTTGATTTTAAAAAATTAGAACCAGTAAAACTTAAAAGAGTACAAATTAGAAATAGATACTATAAGGAATTTTCAGCTTCCAAACAGCAGTCCATTACGTCGTTTATATGTCAAAACGGAAGTTTAAAATGTCACCATTTGTAAAGTTACATGCTGATCTGTATCTTGCAATAAAAAGGCCAGGCGAAAATCTGCCGGGTGCCCAGGCAACTTGTGGATTAATGGTAACAGTAAGTTCTTCCGGACAACACAATATAAAGGACATATAAATACTATATGGTGAAGTGTTTCGATCGATCTATTATCACAGGAACATAAAACCGAGACTTGGCCCCTAGAAAATCTATGAAAAAGGGAAGGCTTTTATATCAGTTCCGGCGCCTCTCAGGTGGGCGCCATGGAACAAGGAAGGTGTTCATTGATGAGTTCCAGCACCTCTTTTTCTAGCAGAATAGCACTGCGTGGAACCAATAAGGCTTA
>JAWWNI010000178.1:1245000-1320000 GCA_034642065.1 Darevskia nairensis | reverse complement strand
GCCCAGCAATTCCTCAATGTGCAAAGTTTTGAGCAGCAGATGGAGAAGATAATTTCAATCCATTGTCAATATCTGCTTCTAAGCATTATATAAATAAACTGAACTTCAGAAACATAAACAGAGCTGCGTTTTCAGTTCCTGGGGAAGCAGAAATCAGCACCCACCTGCCATCTGTGCCTTGGAAAAGCTGTCTCTAAAGAATCAGAGCCATCTCCCTCATAACTAAGCTAACTAAGAATGGGGTAACTGTGTCCCTGAAGGACCAGGTGCGCAGCCTGGGAGTCATTTTGGACTCACAGCTGTCCATGGAGGCGCAGGTTAATTCTGTGTCCAGGCGGCTGTCTACTAGCTCCATCTGGTGCGCAGGCTGAGACCCTCCCTGCCCGCAGACTGTCTCGCCAGAGTGGTGCATGCTCTAGTTATCTCCCGCTTGGACTACTGCAATGCGCTCTACGTGGGGCTGCCTTTGAAGGTGATCCGGAAACTGCAATTAATCCAGAATGCGGCAGCTAGACTGGTGACTGGGAGTGGCCGCCGGGACCACATAACACCGGTCCTGAGAGGGCTACATTGGCTCCCAGTACGTTTCCGAGCACAATTCAAAGTGTTGGTTCTGACCTTTAAAGCCCTAAACGACCTCGGTCCTGTATACCTGAAGGAGCGTCTCCACCCCCATCATTCTGCCCGGACACTGAGATCCAGCGCCGAGGGCCTTCTGGCGGTTCCCTCACTGCGAGAAGCAAAGCTACAGGGAACCAGCAGAGGGCCTTCTCGGTAGTGACGCCCGCCCTGTGGAACGCCCTCCCAGCAGAGGTTAAAGTGATAAACAACTATCCTACATTCAGAAAATACCTGAAGGCAGCCCTGTTTAGGGAAGTTTTTAACTTGTGATTTTGATGTATTTTAATATTTGTTGGAGGCTGCCCAGAGTGGCTGGGGAGACCCGGCCAGATGGGCGGGGTACAAATAAAAAAATTATTATTATTATTATTATAACTAATAGGCTTCCTCTTGTACATCACAGCAACCTTTTTCAGCTGTGGGCCGGTCCATCGTCCCTCAGACCTTGTGGGGGGCTGGACTATATTTTTTGGGGGGGAGAATGAACGAATTCCTATGCCCCACAAATAACCCAGAGATGCATTTGAAATAAAAGCACACATTCTACTCATGTAAAAACATGCTGATTCCTGGACTGTCTGCGGGCTGGAATGAGAAGGTGATTGGGCTGCAATCCGGCCCACGGCCTTAGGTTGCCTACCCCTGCCACCTATATACTAAAGTAAGGTTGGAAGGAGGAGACCGATTATCTAGAGCAGTGCTTCCCAAACTTGGGTCTCCAGCTTCTTTCTGGACTACAACTCCCATCATCCCTAGCTAGCAAGACCAGTGGGCAGGGATGATGGGAATTGTAGTCCCAAAACAGCTGGAGACCTAAGTTTGGGGAACACTGATCTAGGGCCTTGGCCTTCTAGGTTCTGTGGGGTTGGTGTTTTGTTTTGTTTCTGTACAAAATCATCTTATACAGTCGTACCTTGGTTCTCGAACTGAATCCGTTCCGGAAGTCCGTTCAACTTCCGAAAACGTTTGAAAACCAAGGCGCAGCTTTTGATTGCTGCAAGAGCTTCCTGCACTCAATCAGAAGCCGCGTCAGACGTTCGGCTTCCGGGTTTGCGGCGTTCGGGAGCCAAAACGGACGCGTCACAAGGCGGCCGAGAACCAAGGTGCGACTGTACACACAAAATAAGAGTGGACCTCCCATTTCCCCTAAATAGTTCAGCAAACTCTAGAGCACATGGGGAAGAGAGGAAGGAAAAACCTTATTGCAGGAGTTATATTACGTTGGATCTTGTCCATACAGAGGATCAGAGGAGGGGACGAATCCCCAAAGCGACTCGTTCGCACTCAAACGGTACGACTAAGTATGAAGTTGAAACATCAGGGGAGACTTGAGTATTTTTTTTATTTTTCTACGGCCGAATTCAAGTAGCTGGAATTAACATTTTATCACCACAACTTCAACGGAAAGGAAACAGAACAGACCCAAACTATGTGGGCTTCAAGGAACTGCAGACCCAGGTGTCAAAAAATAAATTTAAAAATCTACTGTGGTGTGCTGTGTTTCTGGCCACAAGATGATGCTGTTGCGTTTGTTACAGAACCTCTGGTCTTCCTTTGATAAGAGAACAGGAGGCAGACAAACACCCCAGTTGAAGGCGCGACTTAAAAGCATGGTTAATTCTCATTTCTAAGGGACAACTCTTCAAATGGTTCATGGTCCAGGGATGCCTTTCTGTCTGCTACCAGGCACTGACCACATCTGCATGTGACAATAAATCAGGGTTGCTGGGTTATCGTGGTTTATCGTGGACACACAGCAGACTGGTCCATTGCTCCTGGCTCGCTCCTCCTCCTCCTCCCCTTGGTGCAAAGCAGGAGAAACAGACCCGGAAGCCACAATTAAGCTTCTGGGATTGTGGTTTCTTGCTCACCAACAGGCCAGGAAACGGCGATCTGCTATCGGTTTAAAAATCCAGGCTTGTCAGGGAGCGACTCACCACAATCCTGGGTTGGGAGGTCACAGGAAGCCAAGTTTAATTGTGGCTTCCGAGCAAGTTTGATTCTCCCAATTGTGAAGCAGGAGAGGTTGTGCACACTAGCACACTGCTCATGCACAAAAAGCCACAAGAAAAAGCAGAAGACCCTGGCTCCAGCCTCCCAACCTGATTTTCAGTGATTCTCTAGCAAGCGTTTGCATGCCTTGATTGAAATATGTTCTGAAAGGCAAGGCTAAAAGAATCAGATCTTCCTGTCTGAAGCCTGCAGTTTTATTGTTGCGGACAACGGAAGGCCAGAGTTTTTCAGAGCAGCCACAAACACGCTAATAACAAAAGCTTGCCACCCAACGTTCATAGTTGCACCACAGGGCAGAGTAGGAAAATGTCAAAATAAATAGCAGAAGAAAACTGGTCAACGTCACAGGGTGTTCACGAACTCTGACATCTAGATCTGAAAGGTATCGGAGACATGGGAGCATGTAGGGCAGTATCTGTAGGAAAAGGGGGGGCAGGTAGCATCTTTTATGAACTCTCTCAGTGCAAGTCCATAAAGACATCTGCTTTCCATTTCCATTTCCAGTTAAATTTCCAACTGTCCCTGAAGGGCTCAGACTCACGGTCATAATAAATTAAATTACCGTATTTTTTGCTCCATAACGCGCACTTTTTTCCTTCTAAAAGGAAGGGGAAAAGTCTGTGCGCGTTATGGAGCGAATGCATGGTCCCTGGAGCTGAATTGTTGCCCAGGGACCAAAAGAAGATTGAGCTTTTTCTTTTACAAAGAGAGAAGGGGGTGTTGAAAGGGTGCGCTTTACAGCTGATCAGCAAGAGATCGGGAAGAGAGATAAGGTCCTCCTGCTGAGGAGGCTGTTGGTTTCCCCAGCGACATGTGACTGGCTGATTAGATTATCTGTTTGGAAACTGTAGAAAGGGCTTTGAGCTGCTCCTTTTGCAGATGGGTCTTTTCTCCTTTGCAAAAGCTGCAGCAGCAGCAGCACAAGTTTGAGCTGCTTCTTTTGCAAATGTGTCTTTTCTCCTTTGCAAAAGCAGCAGCACAGCAACTTTGAGCTGCTCCTTTTGCAGATGGGTCTTTTCTCCTTTGCAAAAGCTGCAGCAGCAGCACAACTTTGAGCTGCTTCTTTTGCAAATGTGTCTTTTCTCCTTTGCAAAAGCTGCAGCAGCAGCACAACTTTGAGCTGCTCCTTTTGCAGATGGGTCTTTTCTCCTTTGCAAAAGCTGCAGCAGCAGCACAAGTTTGAGCTGCTTCTTTTGCAAATGTGTCTTTTCTCCTTTGCAAAAGCAGCAGCACAGCAACTTTGAGCTGCTCCTTTTGCAGATGGGTCTTTTCTCCTTTGCAAAAGAAGATGCACAACTTTGAACTGATCCTCAAAAAGGGGGGCTTTCCTCCTCAAAAAACTAGGTGCGCGTTATGGTCCGGTGCGCGTTATGGAGCGAAAAATACGGTATGTTATCTAGTGTGAGAAGGATGTGTGGCCTCCTTGGGAGTAAGCATCCACAAACACTGTCTACTAAACTAATTGCTTTATTTACAGCATCAAGCAGTTCAGACGTTACAGCTATGCATCCGACCCCTCCGAGTCAGATCCCTGAAGTGCAGATTTGCGACTCCGCCCCCAACATAGGAGCTTCGGGAAACCGAGGCGCCGCCTCTCTTGTTTCCTTTTCCGTGCCCTCGACCTGGGCGGGTCAGCGCCTGCCCCTTCCCTTTCACTTTCATCATCCACGCTGGTGGTGTCTGATACTCTGGCAGGCTCACTCAGCCCCAACTCCTCCCCGGTATCCATGTTCTGATCCCTTCCCATTGGCTGTGATGGATCCCTGGTTGGGGCTTCCTCCCATTGCTTCATTATCCCCTCTGGCGTCAGCAGGGGCTGTGCCTGTTCCTGATCCCAGACCCTCAATAACTCTTCAGGCATCAGCTGAGCCCTGTCTAGGTCAGCTGTTTCCTCTGGCGCTGCTTCAGAACCCGGCCAGCCCCTGACATCCAGTGCGCTTAAAAGATTTACAGTGGTACCTCGGGTTTCAAACAGCTTAGTTCACGAACAACTTGGAACCCGAACACTGCAAAATCGGAAGTAGGTGTTGCAGTTTTCGAACTTTTTTTTGGAAGCCAAACGTTTTGAGTCCCCCTGTGTTTCCTGTTGCACTGCCAATTTGCGTTTCCCCCCCCCCCCCCATCGTAATTCAAGCCTCCTGTTTCCGATTGCAGTGTTCCAAGGTGATCTTTGGAGCTTTTATTTGGTGCTTTTGTTTTTGCTATTTATTTTGCATTTTTTGTTTTGAGGCTTTTTCAGTTAATTAGCTTTTGTGACTGTGTGGATCCCAGATCAGCTACTGATTGATTGGTTGATTGATTGATTGTGTGACTGCAGAAATGGATCAAAGCCCCCCATCCAAACAATGACTATCATCAGTGAAGGTAAGATTATTTTTTTTTAATCATCTAGAATACTGTTTTATTTATTTTATAGTACAGTACATTGATTATTGCTTTCATTTTATGGATCAATGGTCTTGTTAGACAGTAAAATTCACGTTAAATTGCTGTTTTAGGGGTTGTTTTTAAAAGTCTGGAACGGATCAATCCGTTTTGCATTACTTTCTATGGGAAAGCGCGCCTTGGTTTTGGAACGCTTTGGTTTTGGAACGGACTTCCAGAACAGATTAAGTTTGGGAACCAAGGTGCCACTGTAAATGGATGCTAGGTTTAGTTCATCACATATAGACATTAGTACGGCTGTCTAAAAGTAGCATTGCTGAACATGACCAGGAATACCTGCAACAGAAACTGGAGTTCATTTCTTTCTGCTTTCCACCGATCCACCTGAGACCTAAATTCCTTTGCTGCCTCCTCCCTGATCTCTGACTCTATTATGCTCTTCTCCTTCTCGTGGTGCTCCAAAGTCTCCTTTGTGTGAATAAAGTTTAACTTTTATTTAATTAAAACATAGGTACCATGTATCACAACTAAGAATATCAGTTAGAAATAAGGCCACATGCATCTGATTCCAACTTCCTAATGTTATTAACAGAGAGAGGCCATTCCCACAAGACTATCTTCCTTCACTCACAACAAATTCAGCAGGCTGTATGAGTGAATGGGTCTCATCTTTGCATCAAATATGTTAGTCACATGCCTTCAAACCACGGCTTGGAAGACTGGGAAAGAGCAACAGGGAATTACCTAGCTCAGCAGCTCTTCTTCCTCTTTCTTGGAGGGGAGAAGAAAGTTAACTTCCACTTCTAGTAAGCAGAAAGCCATTGTACCTAAATACTACAAATGATGGTTTACTCGGAACATTCTGCCTGCAAACCGGAATCTCAAATGACAGTATGACCCGGCTTTCAGGTCCTGATTTGCAGGCAAACTCCCGTTGGAGCAAACCACAGTTTACTGTATTCAGATGCAGCAATGAACTATGGCTAGCTATTAACTAGAAGTTTAAGGCTCTCATCTTCTTCCCTTGTTCAAGGGAATAGCGGAGGAGCAGGTGTGCGAGTCCCCTGCTCTTGATCCTAGCATTTATGTGGGAACTTAGGGCACTGACATGTTGATGGGGTGCAGCTGCAAAGGCCATAAACCATGGCTGGGAGGATTTGAAAGGATAAAAAGGTCGGCGGTTTGAATCCCCGCGATGGGGTGAGCTCCTGTTGCTCAGTCCCAGCTCCTGCCCACCTAGCAGTTCAAAAGCACATCAAAGTGCAAGTAGATAAATAGGTACCACTCCAGCGGGAAGGTAAATGGCGTTTCCGTGTGCTGCTCTGGTTCGCCAGAAGCGGCTTAGTCATGCTGGCCACATGATCCGGAAGCTGTATGCCGGCTCCCTCGGCCAGTAAAGCGAGATGAGCGCCGCAACCCCAGAGTCATCCGCGACTGGACCTAATGGTCAGCGGTCCCTTTACCTTTACAAAGATAAGAGATTCTAGACCCTCCTAGCGATTTGGCTATAAAACTTCTAGCACATTTGCAAAGTTAAGCAGGGTCTGGTATGCTTTTAAACTGGATTGGGGAATGCCTGTTGAGATTCCTGCATTGCAGGGGGTTGGACTAGATGGCCCTTGGGGTCCCTTCCAACTCTATGATTCTAGATCTGCAGCAAGAAGCTACTGTGTACCTTAAATCAGGAAAGGAATGTTCCCAGCAATGGTAAGTTTGGATTGGCTTGTTTTGTTGTGCCTACTTTCTGTATACCTGTTCAGTTTTTCATGTACATGGGATGGGGGAAGTTTAAGAAGTCAGTATCAGAAAAACCTTCCACACAGAGCTAAAAGGGAAGGTCATACCATAAATACCACCCTATGCTCTTTGGAAGAAGCACAGGTTGATAAGAAGAAAGTACATTGTTCCAGAATCCCCCAATGAGGGCTGGGCGATATCTGGTTTTCAACACTGCGATATATCAGCAGCTAAACATTGCGACATACCGATATATGACGGTGTCTGAAGTAAGGATGGAACTATGCAGAGGTGGGTCCCAATACTCACAATTTGAATAAATGCATACCTTCAAAATACTTTCCAGTTTAGCCCTCTCCTTCAAAAGTAAATCATATTCACTGTTGCAAGTATCAATAATGAGTTCTTTTTCAGAGATGTCATTGATGAGGCGTTGCTGGTCTTCGTCCCACTGATGTTTAGCTATGCGATAGGTTCTCTCTGTCTCATTCAACTTGTGCTGCAAAGCTCTGATTGTTGCTAATGGGAAGAGAAACAAGGACTGCTGAAACATAATTAAACCCAGCAAAAGTTGTTGTACTTTTACGCATTCAGTTAGAACACAACGAAAGAACAGCAAGATTCCAGAGTGCTCGATTTCTTACTATTTGTATGACAGCATTGATTTATTACAAATGAAGCGATCTATACAATAACCTGCCCCAAACTGCCATTTTGGACCCAACAAAAGCACAAGATTATTGTATAAAGGTAAAGGTACCCCTGACCATTAGGTCCAGTCGTGTCCGACTCTGGGGTTGCGGCGCTCATCTCGCTTTATTGGCCGAGGGAGCCGGCGTACAGCTTCCAGGTCATGTGGCCAACATGACTAAGCCGCTTCTGGCGAACCAGAGCAGCGCACGGAAACGCCGTTTACCTTCTCGCCGGAGCGGTACCTATTTATCTACTTGCACTTTGACATGCTTTCGAACTGCTAGGTGGGCAGGAGCTGGGACCGAGCAACGGGAGCTCACCCCGTCGCAGGGATTCGTCGCAGGGAAAGTAAACGGTGTTTCCGTGCACTGCTCTGGTTCACCAGAAGCGGCTCAGTCCTGCTGGCCACATGACCCGGAAGCTGTATGCTGGCTCTCGGCCAATAAAGCGAGATGAGCGCCGCAACCCCAGAGTCGGACACGACTGGACCTAATGGTCAGGGGTCCCTTTACCTTTACCTTACTGCGATTGCAAGCATGTGGATGAACACAATTTCAGAACACGAAGACCTGAATGACAGTTCCAGTCATTTAAAAAGAGGCTATGAAAGGGAGCTTTTGCGGGGAGGGAAACAAGGTGTAAATCGAGAGGGAAAACTCTAGATCAAACGTCACAACCCAAACACCTTTCTGAGAAAAACAAAGGAAAAAGAAGCCCACATGTGAACCTTTTAGACAGCATGTCTGAACATATCACAGAGGAAATTAAAGCACCAACCCAAAGCAATCAAAGAAAGAAAGAAAGAAAGAAAGAAAGAAAGAAAGAAAGAAAGAAATCTCTAAGCAACCGGAGAGAAAAGGCATTAATTAAGCCACTACCCAGGAGAAAACGAAGAAGCCAGAAAGTCTGGATTCAGTACCAATGGCTTCTAATTCAGAAACTAAATGATAATTTAGGTTTATTCAATAGCCATTGGAAAAGAAACGTGCAGAAAGCCAAAAGCCTTTCACTTGTATATTTCCCCAAAGCAAGTTTTTGTTCAAAATATGACAAGGTGACTCAAAAGGAAAGTCATTTTAAAAAGAAAAGTCATTCTAAAAGACACACTTTTTAGAAGGCAGTGCTGGGTGTGATTTGGTGAAACCAAATCACATGTCGGATTTGAATCTAAATTGTTCATTGGTGGCATTTTCGCAGCTTCTGAACTATGAATGTGAACAGAATTTGAACCCCATAATTAAAGATGCAGGATAGATGGATTTCATTAACTCTTACATTTTGGGGGAAGGGGGCTACAACTTTTTTTAAAGACTAGGACAGTGATGGTTAACCTTGACACTCCAGATGTTTTGGAACTACAACTCCCATCATCCCTGGCCACTGATCCTGTTAGCTAGGGATGATGAGAGTTGTAGTCCCAAAACATCTGGAGTGTCAAGGTTAGCCATCACTGGACTAGGATAGCAAAGAATCTAAACTGATCACATAAGAACAGAAAAATGGTGAGCAGTGAAAGCAAGAAATCGAGAATGTAAGATGTTCATCATTTTATTTTCTCTGGGTAGTGGGGTTTGCAGAAGGTAAAGAAAGGTGTGGTCAGTGGAATCAAGGCAGTGTATCCGTTTAGACCACAAAGGCTGCGTTTTAGGACCATTAATTTTTGAGTGGGAGGGTGCAAATCTTACCTTGAAGCTGTTCTATTTGCATGTCTGCTTCACACAACTTGCCTTCTGAGGAATACCGTTCTATGCCAACTTCTTTCCTTGCAAAAGCCAGCTCATACTCCAGGCTTTGTCGAACAGCCTCGCCTTTCTCCACCTCGGCTCGCAACTTGGCAATCTGGCTTTCGTAGTTGGACAGCTGCAAAAGGAATAGCCCTAGGTAACTACCACAGGTAACGGTACAATATTTCAAGGAGCAAATGGCTAAAGACATAAAGGTAAAGGTAAAGGGACCCCTGACCATTAGGTCCAGTCGTGTCCGACTCTGGTGTTGCGGCGGTCATTTCGCTTTATTGGCCGAGAGCCGGCGTACAGCTTCCGGGTCATGTGGCCAGTATGACAAAGCCGCTTCTGGCGAACCAGAGCAGCACACGGAAACACCGTTTACCTTCCCGCCAGAGCGGTACCTATTTATCTACTTGCACTTTGACGTGCTTTCGAACTGCTAGGTGGGCAGGAGCTGGGACCGAGCAACGGGAGCTCACCCCGTCGCAGGGATTCGAACCGCCGACCTTCTGATCAGCAAGCCCTAGGCTCTGTGGTTTAACAGAGCACCACCTGGGTCCCGGCTAAAGACATATTTGGAAACTATTTTGCAATAGCTGATGACCCATGTGAGAAAGAATTGGAAAAAATAGAAGGAATAACTTTAATACAGGGGTACCTCGCCTAACGACGATAATTCGTTCCGACACGATCGTCGCTAGGTGAAAAAATGCATTCCGCGAAGCCCCATAGGAACGCATTGGAAAAAAATTCGTAAGTCGAAAAAATCGCGTCAAAAATTCGTAAGTCGGAAAAATCCTATTTAAAGCGGCCGTGACGTCTTTTCGCTGGGCGAAGAAATTCGTTTCCGGCGGCCATTTTGTTTTACTGGAAGTCCTTCGTTAGGCGAAAACGACGTTGGGCGAGTTATTCGTTAGGAGAGGTACCACTGTATTAAGATCGGATGGAATCTCCTTGGAAAGAATTCACTGAACGGGACTGGAAATGGGTAATTCTGGTCTTATAAAGAGGTTTTGGGGGTTGTTTTTTTAGATTTTTAACTGTTAAAAGTCCTTTATCTTGATGAGGACAGACAAGGAAGAAAGGGTCTCCCAGGGTGGGAGGCTTGGGGAAGAAACAGAAGGGTCTACTTTTCTGTATATGGATAAAGGATGAGATATAATCGTGACCGTGGGCTTTTATATCTATTTCCTTTTCCTTTTTTCTCCCTTGCCTTTTTGTCTTTTGCTTTTTATTTCTTCTTATTTTGGTCCTTCTTAATTTTTTAGACCACTTTGGCTTTTATTTGTAAGGGCAGAACATTGTCCCTCGGCTGGGACAGAATACACACAGGGAAGCTGTGGTGGCATTTGATCCATCAAAATAAAATAAAAATAGTTTTTCCTCCCTATGCAGAACGCACCTAAGAAAGGAGAAGTAGACACATGTGACTTTTCCTTGCTAAGAAAAAAGCCAAGGTAGTGGGAAAGGACAAAGGCAAAGAAAATTTTGAGTGGCAAAATAAACTCCCTGCTACTGCCTCCTTTCACATGCCTGAGGGACTGATCTCTCTCCAATGAACACCAGGTGTCATACTGTACAAAATGCAGATCACTGAGCTACTTTCCCACAATTGGACTTTCATTTTATAAAGTCAATAATTTCATTCATTTCGTCAAAAAACAAAGCAGCATTTGAATTCCCGTATCTTAAGAAGCACTTCTAAATGTTGACGTAAGACCATGGGTAGGCAAAGTAAGGCCTGGGGGCAGGATCCGGCCCAATCGCCTTCTAAAGTGTGTTTTTACACGAGTAGAGTGTGTGCTTTTATTTAAAATGCATCTCTGGGTTATTTGTGGGGCCTGCCTGGTGTTTTTACATGAGTAGAATGTGTGCTTTTATTTAAAATGCATCTCTGGGTTATTTGGGGGGCATAGGAATTCGTTCATTTTTTTAATAAAAAAAATATAAATATAGTCCGGCCCCCCACAAGGTCTGAGGGACAGTGTACCAGCCCCCTGCTGAAAAAGTTTGCTGACCCCTGTGTAAGACAGGTAGAGCCTAGGACCACAGCAACACATGCCAGGCCATACGACAAGATGGCGCCATTGTGTACACAAATATTTTGCATGATTATGAAGTACTTACTTCTGCGTTATGTTTAGCAGTTATATCCAGTTTCTCTTTCTTGGCTTGATGGAGTTTTCTTCTCAGGTCCTCCTTCGTATCCATCTCCGGCTCGCTACGATTGCATGGAAACGTCTTTCTAGCTTGCCTGCCCCGAAATACAGAGATTTTAATTGACAGCGATCTTGCCCTCAGATCTGCTTTGAACTTTAAATGATCAAGGCTGCAACTCTAAGCACATCTGGCTCATTGAAATACGCCAGAGACCTGGCTATTCCTGAAACTGTACCAAAACCCATTCACAAATAACATTCTATCACGTTTATTTCAAGCCTCAAAAATCATCCAGGATATCTGCAGTGCTATTCGTTGCTGTCACATTTTGTCTCCTAGTATGAAAACGAAAGTTTTTTATATCACGGCCAGAAAAAACACAAAGTCTTTCTCAGTTGGGTGGGAACATTAAAAATGTCTCTGCTTCTACATTTCTGCTTCAAAGTCCAGATTTTCTGTTAAAATAACGGTCTATATTTGGTAAATATACTTTGTATGTGAATGCTGACAATTTGTAATGAATTTGCAATAAATTTTGTTCGTGCCCAATAGGAAGGAATTCAATGTTGTGCTAAGGCAGTTGTTCTCTTAGGGCAGGGGTGGCCAACTCCCAAGAGACTGTGATCTACTTACAGAGTTAAAAACTGCCAGTGATTACCCCCTTTTTGGGGGTTCAGGTCAAAGTTGTTGAGCTTTTTTGGGGAGGAGGAAATCCCTGTTTTTTGGGGTGCAGGGCAAAAAAATTGAGCTTTTTTTAGGGGAGCCAAAGTTTTTGAGCTTCTTTGGGGGAGCCAGTGATCTACCAGTGATCTACCACAGACGTCCAGTGATCTACCTGTTGGATGTGCCTGTCTTAGGGCAAGCATTTTGGCTTGTTATATGGAACAGTCCCCGGTCCTCCTCCCGGCTGTTATGGGGTTCTACTGGCTGTTATAGGGTTCTACTGGAGCCCTCCCCCAAAAAAACTGTGGGGGGGACCCAGGGCAAAGAGAAGTAGGAAGACCCACTGTGCCAGCAGAATTATTATTATTTATTCAATTTATACACCACCCTATAACCAGAGGTCTCAGGGCAGTTCACAAACAAGACCACAACATATAAAATTCCTTGCGGAATTTCCAGGGTGGGTCTCATCAGCTGAATCCCACCCACAGTTCCTCTCTGTTTAGCTAGAGAAAGGTGAATGGCGACAATCACTTTCAGCTATATCAACACTGACTGGTGCATTTCTGAAGCATTTGGTCATGAGACAGCAATTCAACGTTTCAAAGAAACATGGAAACCCAATTCTTATTTTCCTTACAAATGGCACTGGGCCATTTTTTGTTTAACCAGACCATGGTTAACATTTGATAGAGCCACTAAGGGGCAGATAATTGGCTTTGGGTGTTGGCTCTTCCCCACAGGCGGAAACAGGCCATCCCTGCTTTAAAGCACGTGCTGATTAATCTGCGGTCATCCAGAGGCTTTAGCAATGAACTGAGCTTAGCATGGCTACCCTTTAGCAACTGCGGAGGAATCGAGGGGTAGCTCAGAGCTGATGTCGCCACCACCGGGAGGTGCGTGCCTGGGGATCCTTGGTCCTTGAGTGTTGTAACACACTAGCAACACATCCTGTACAAATAAGGGGAATGGGTGGCGCTGTGGTCTAAACCACCGAGCCTCTTGGGCTTGCCGAACAGAAGGTCGGCGGTTCGAATCCCTGCGACGGGCTCCCATTGCTCTTTCCCAGCTCCTGCCAACCAAGCAGCTCAAAAGCACACCAGTGCAAGTAGATAAATAGGTATTGCAGCGGCGGGAAAGTAAAAGGCGATTCTGTGCGCTCTGGCTTCCGTCACGGTGTCCCGTTGCTCCAGAAGCGGTTTAGTCCTGCTGGCCACATGACCCGGAAAGCTGTCTGTGGACAAACGCCAACTCCCTTGGCCTGAAAGCGAGATGAGCGCCGCAACCCCATAGTCGCCTTTGACTGGACTTAACCGTCCAGGGGTCCTTTACCTTTTACCTGTAGAAATCAGTTATATTTTATCTACACAATCAGAATGAATTTCAGGAGCCCAAAAGTCGTATTAAAAATATGACCTTTGAGCCACCTGGCCCCAAAATGGCAAATAGGCATTCTGTTTTGGTGGCTGCAACCCTGGTTTAAGGAGACATTTGGCGCCTAGCTTATATATCTGAGTTTCTAACACTGCAGGGGAGGTTCGTACATTAAAAGCAATAGTATGGGTGATTCTACTGTGGCAAGCAACCAGGTTGTGGGTGCTTCGAAGTGGCTTGCTTTGTATCAAACCTTCGTGGGAATGGTGTGTGTGAGCAGCCACAGCTGGCAATATATGATTCAAGCCATATTTCCAATTAACGAGAAGCAGAAAGGGATGCTGATTGGCTTGAACTGTGTCAAGAGGAAACAGGTTTGCACCAGATGAACACAGCTGGCGGTTTAATTATGGCAATATTAGCGTTGCTGCAAGACAAATGCACGCAATTAATTTAATGTCCTATTTCGGGCATGGAAAACACATCTTGTTAGAAGCCAGGTATGGCTCTTACCTCACAGACATGCATTTAGCATCTCGAGTAAAAGCAGGGGGTGTAGAAAAATAATATACCTTGCACCCTGATCTTACTGGTGTTTTCTGTGGGAGCAACGCTCAAAGCAAGGGGAGCAGAAAAACAGAAACACAGTTAAATTAGTATTTAGAAAGAAATTATGCAATGTGTAGGGCAGAGCAATGATACATAATTAAGAACAATACAGTCCCAAAATGCCAGTAGGCCTCTGAATAGGTAAAAAAGGTAAAGGAACCCTGGACGGTTAAGTCCAGTCAAAGGCCACTATGGGGTGGTGGCGCTCATCTCGCTTCAGGCTGAGGGAGCGTTTGTCCACAGACAGCTTTACGGGTCATGTGGCCAGCAGGACTAAACCACTTCTGGCACAACGGAACACCGTAACAAGTGCCAGGGAGCATGGAAACGCTGTTTACCTTCCCGTCGCCGTGGTACCTATTTATCTACTTGCGCTGGTGTGCTTTCGAACTGCTAGGTTTGCAGGAGCTGGGACAGAGCAATGGGAGCTCACTCTGTCATGGGGATTCGAACCGCCGACCTTCCCATCGGCAAGCCCAAGAGGCTCAGTGGTTTAGACCACGGCGCCATCCACGTCTCATCATGCCTCTGAATACCAATTGCTGGGAATAGCAGGTGGGAAAAGTGCTGTTGCCCTCCTGTCCGACTTGCAGGCTGCCCACGGTTATCTGGTTGGCCTCTGGGAGAACAGGATGCTGAACTAGATGGGCCATTGGCCTGATTCAACAGGTCCTTCTTGGGTTCTTATAACTGGAGCTATGCCACCGCTGCCTCTGCCAGCAGAATGGTGGCTCTGACCCATGTGGGCTCAACCCAGGCAAGGGAAACACATCACAGCGTAGACACCAGACACAACCCCATCACCTCTGGAAACACAGCAGTAGTTGTTAACAAGAACTGTTTCTGTTTGAGAATTCCACGTTGATGCTTCTTGGGAGGAGTTATGGAAAAAGGATATGAAATTTACTGTATGCTATACATTAAAGAGAAAACTATCCTAAAATGATGTCCTGGTGGTATTTAACACCAAATAAACTGGCCCAAGAATGCGTCAAGTAAATGCTGGAAATGTAAGCAGGTAGATGGGTCATTCTTCCATATGTAGTGGACACGTTAAAATAAGGTAAAGGCTTTTGGGAAATGATAGATAATGAAATGAAGAAAATGTTTAAATGGGCTATTGCCAGAAGACCAGAAGCGTTTCTTATAGGCATAATCAGGACAGAGGTTCCAAAGAAAATGACTAAACTATTTCTGTATGAGACAACAGTAGCTAGGATATTATATGCACAGAAATGGAAAGAATGAAAAGTTCCAACGAAGGAAGGGTGGCTTTTGAAAGTAATGGACTAGGCAGAAATGGCAAACCTGACAGCGAAATTAAGAGATCAGAAGGATGGACTTTTTATAGAAGAACGGAGGCCTTTCGTAGACTATTAAAAATATATACAATAGTCAAATGCAATCACGGGCAGGATTTGTGATAAAAGCAGCGGAAGAAAAATGATAAAATAACTAATAGAGAAACTTTTTGTAACAGATAAAGATATAACACAGTAGAAAAGGTCTGAGTAAAAACACAGTGGAGGGGAGGGGAGGAAGTCAACTTATAGAACAATGTGTTTGATTGGAAGAACAAAATAAAAAAATTCCTTCCAGTAGCACCTTAGAGACCAACTAAGTTTGTTCTTGGTATGAGCTTTCGTGTGCATGCACACGAAAGCTCATACCAAGAACAAACTTAGTTGGTCTCTAAGGTGCTACTGGAAGGAATTTTTTTATTTTGTTTTGACTATGACAGACCAACACGGCTATCTACCTGTACCGGTAATTTGATTGGAAGGTTATTGTGAAAACGTTTGAAAGCTAAACAACAGAAAGCTGTGCCGAAGATACAGTTCCTCTGGTCAAAATTCTTACAAAAAAACTACACAGGGGTTTGTTTTCTGAACTGTCAAGTAGTAGAAATTGCCATCCACTCACACAATGGAAACTTGCATCATTGGATCGTGTTTTAATTAAAGGAATGAAACTCACCATTTCTTTTCGGGAATCAGAGAATCGTTCTGAGGATTCATGGCTTCCATTTTTCAGCCACTTATCCTACATACTGTGGACAATTAATGTAAACTTCATCGTTTATATTCTTTGTTGCAAGACAAAAACTTTGGCCATTGCTTTGCTCCCACACATCTTGAAGAAACCCTAAAGGATAAAACACATTTAAAGGGATATTTTAACGGCATGCGCTTCTCAGTCAGTGAGTGTTTTCCTTGAAATGTGGCACCCAAAACTAGGAGCGCTGCTCCAGATATGGCTCAGCCAACACAGAACAGAGCAGAATGAATCCTTCTCATGATCTGAGATGCTTTTAATACAGTCTAAGATAACATTAGCATTTTTGGTAATCACATTGCACTCCTAGCTTAGATTCAACTAGGGCACCCAGATCCTTTTCACAGGTATTGCTGCCAAGTGACAGGCCTCACCTATATAATACTTGGTGAATTTTGGTAGATGCGGTTTGCCATGCAGGGATAAGGAAAAAAAAATACAACTTCTGCACAACTACAGAAGATCAAGGAAATATCTCCTCCTTTTGCTTGTTTTGTTCATTTGAAATCAGCGATGCTCACTTCATAGACAGAGGGGTTACAAGTTTCTGTCAAGCATGCAAGCATGTGTGTGGTTAAAAAATAAATAAATCACTATTTACAATCACAGCAATCTAATCTCATGCAGAGACACTAAATCAGTTCAAGACAAAACTGCACGAAGGACCATCTGAAATCCTCGTTAGTTCACATTGAGGTGTTGCATGAATCACATATTTGTAATAATGGAAGTGTTATGTTTCCTAGGCAGCAAGGAAATGTACCTTTTGAAATAAGTTTCCCAAATGCTTGTGAGACAGGCGACAGTACACCTTGGCTCACACTTATCAACTAGCATTGTAACACAAAATCCCGTTTTTTGCTTCTAGCAGCTGCAAGGCAGAGAAATATTCAGCGAGCGCCTCTTTCCCCATCGCCACATCTCAATGCTAGGAAAGACTGCACCTGGCAAACTTCCACCTGCCGCAGAACTTGTGCCAGGACAAGCCATTGGTCCTACCTGGCTACTCAACTCCTCTCGCCCTGCCTCCTTGTACAATCATTGCTCCTTGGGGCAAGAGAACAACTTCGCTCTTACCTTTTAGCCCCAAGGTTTCCGAAACTTGGGTTTCTGACAGTTGTTGTTTTTTTTCCCGGGGGGGACTACAACTCCAATCATCCCCAGCTGGCAGGACCAGTGGTCACGGATGATGGGAATTGTAGTCCTAAAAAAAACAGCCAGAGACCCAAGTTTGGGAAACCCTGGTTTAGCCAAATCACCAGCAAGGCAGGGATTCTTGGGTTTTTATCATGTATTTCGTGATTTCCGTATTGTGATTTTTTTTTTTAATGTTGGGAACCGCCCTGAGACCTGCGGGTAACAGGGCGGTACACCTACAATAATAATAATAATAATAATTACACCCCCCTCCTTCCTCCCTTGCAAACCAAAGTGTTTGGGACCAACTCCCTCTCCTCCCATCTATTTCCCCTGCCAAGCTCCTCCAACACAGGCAGACCGCTGCCCCCACCGCGATTCCCACGACCCCCTTCATACGTACCCCGTGTAGCCGCTAGTTACGAGAAAAAGTCAATTTAGGCTTGAAGAAGAAAGGGAGATCGGGGGACTCTAGGACCCAGGGGAGGAACGGGAAAGCTAAGCCACGCCCAGCGCCTCCTGGGAGGTGGGTTTTTCCCCCTCCTCCTCCGCAACGGCTACTTCCGGTAAACAGTTTCCAGGAGCGCCGTCCACCCGCTTTCTTCGGCTTCGCCCCGCCTTCCGGCCTCGGAACGCGGCTTCCCATTGGAGAAGCCGGCGATTGTGACGCGGCGCGTTCCAAAGGGGAAAGAGAGCGGGCGGCTCTTCCCGGCTACCGTCGGCTTCGGATGTTGCAAAGGAGCATGCGCGAGGGCGCCCGGCAGGTTTTCCGTTTTATTTCCCGCGGTTTTTGGCGCTCTGCAGAAATGCAGGAACCGCTAAAGGGCTGGGGCTCTTGCCAAGGTGCACACGGCTGTTTCTGCATATATATTTTTAATAGTAATTATATAAAATAATTACTATATTTAATATAATATAATTATAATATAATATAAATAATATAATTATTTAATATAAAATAGAATTAATATAATTAATATAGAATAGATGTGCAGAGCATTTTGCACGAATAAATGTCAATCCGTACTGGTTATTGGAGCTGCATTCGAGAAAGCAGCTATAAAATTGCTTTTAGAAGATTTAAGCAAATATCTGAGAGTTTCCTTTCTCGCTTAGGAATTTTGCTGAGCTTTTAGATGTGTAATTTCCTAAATGCCTGCATTGTTTTATGTTGCTTCGATTCTCTCAAATTACTTGGTAATTATTATATTTTGTGTTGGAATTAAGCATACTATGAGGTTGTTCCAACATCATTACTGTTAATGCATGTCTGAGGTTGGCGAATTGGGGACCATGGGGGATTAAATACATTTGAGAATGATTTCTGGCAACGGCACTAGACTTTTACCTAGGGACATTCAGGTTCTGTTTACCGGTATATTGAAGGTTCTTTCCATCCAAATCAGTCTTTCATTTGGTAGGTAAGATACCTCCACAGATAAAATAGAAAACGTATTGTTTAGCAAATCATTGTGACTACAATTTACAAGTTGCATCAGTGTTCAGCACTGTGTGTAAAGGAATGAGAATCTATATATTGTTAAGAGCATTGGACTTGGACTAGCGACTATAGTGGGTTTAATGTCCATTCAGTCATGAACCCTCACAGGCTCTTGGTTTAACCTACCTTTCAGGTAGTAAACTTTCGTTCTTTTACAAAGTGTATGTGCAAGGTTTTTGTGTCAGCGTCACGTGTTGAGTATTGTGCTTTTAGATTGTTATATTTTGTCGGAACAGCAGGATATAAAGTATTATGATAATAATACCCTCCTTAGTTGGGGTAGAAGGCAAGCTTCTGTGTGAAAAAGGAGACAGAATGGCAACAGTCAACGTGTATATGTTTTTAAGGGAGCGCAAATATAAGGGAATTACAGTAAGTTTACAGGTGACCTTCCAAAGGAAGCCAAATCTTGCCCCTTTGAATATTGAGGTGTGTCAAATGTAAGACTTTCTTCGGTTTACTGGGGATAAAATCCTGTGTTTTTTCCTTGTTTTACAGCGATCTAGGTGAGACGGGTACAGGAGCCCTGAGAGAACAAAACATTGGCAACGCAAGTATAGACAGAAGGGAGTCAACCCATATTCAACTTCTGCGTATCCAGCTGGCCCTGCCTACCTACCCCAACTCCCCCTGCTACTGGGGCTTCTCCATTCTTCCACCTACTAGTAACTGCCTCTTTCCCCTCAGCCACCCTGTCCATTTGTGACATCACAGGAAGTCTGTAGCCCGTGGGAACTGCTTAGGGGTGCATCTGCACAGCCTCCCATCCTGATACTGGAAAGGGGAATGTCATGAGCGTTACTTAAATGTATTTAGAAATACCTTGATTTAGAAGTAGAATTACCTTGATTTAGAAGTAGAAGATGGTTTCCTTAAGCTCTGCTGTCCCCTTCATTGCTGCTTTCGGGGAAAGCCTCGTCCGCTTGTGACATCCATGAAAGGCAAACACAGATACGGTGAGGGGAATAGCCCTCGTTCAACAGTTATCATCCAGCCACCTCCACTGGCCAGCCTGCCAACCTCCGCTGGCTTCCACTCATGAATATCCAGTGGTTCATTCGCCCAGAGCCTGGAGGGCAGCCTACACCGCTATCTGAACATGCAATTCCCAGTCATACCGTGTCTGTTGGGTGACCTATGTCCACACTCTCCATTCATACTTACCCCAGCATCAACCCACAAATATCCACACAGCTTTTGTCAATGGCCTTCTGAAGGTGAATTTCAACCAGCTTACGTGCACAAACTTCAGCCTCCTTCCGATCTGCAGCATCCTGGGCTTCCACATGCTAATCACAGCTTCTGCCAGGTCCATCGCCAGCTTCAACCATGGATATCTGCCGCTTTCAAGCCGCGGTCCTGCTCAGCAGGTACACTTGCCTTCTCGTTGCTCCACAGCATCTCATTGACGGATGATGGCCTCCTTCCATTTGCCACTTCGCCTCCATGCGGAAGGAGACCACCAAGTACTGAATAACACAACTGTTGTCCACTGTGTCCTTTTCAAGCTTTTGCCTTGGGCTTTCCCCTAAGGCCGCTTTTGTATATCCACTGAGCTTCCATGTGCTTATGTGACATCACAGGACGTCCACAGCCAATAACAGCAGCTGGAGAGGCATCATCATCACCTCCTCAGGCCTCACAATGGTGGGTGCTGCTCAGCAGCCATTAACCCCCTTTGCTTGTTTGCTATGTACAGCTCACTCCTTAGCTGTAATGACACCAGAGAAAGGCATGCCCTAACTCCACCTTCCCATTTTGATTCTCTAGCGCCCTAGCTGCATAACCCAGCAATTCCAAAATAAGGACGTGTTTTTACTCTCGCATAATTGAATGTATTGCCCTCGGCTGTACTTGCGGGATGATTCCAACAGATTCCACACACAAAACGCTTATGTCCCTGTGGAGATGGCAGTCCCGAATCGGTGGCGCATGCCCTTATGGCTTGCACTCTATAAAGATTTGAGGAATGGGATTATCACCCCTCTTTTATTGTCCATTCCAGGTTGCCCAACCACTGCCCCTTTCTCTTGGCAGATCAAGATGAGCAGGTGACAGCAAAGGTGGCAAGGTCTTTAGCTGGGGCAATCAGAATAAGGTCCACCATTTGACTGCTGATTCAGTACCCCAAACTGTTTTTTATATATTCGACTTTTTATTTCTGTTCTGTGTATACACAATGTTCTTTTGTTGCTATGGCCTATGGCTGATGCAAATAAAGTTTCATTCAATCAATCAATCAATCCATAGTGGGGAGTCATTTTTCATCCTGATGGCTGCATTCCCTTGGGTCAGATTTTCCATGAATGGGAGCCAGTTCCTAAGGGCCAAGGTCCCTTCACCTCCCCCCCAAAAAATACTGATTAGTTGAATAGTTGCATCAGGTGGGCTTGAGACAACACCTGTTTTCGTGCTGTTGTGTGGGATTCTATTCAGGGGGTTGAATAATAGACTGGAGAAGCAAGTATAAGTTGCAATTTCAGCTGAATTTGGGGGAACCACTTGAAGCATCTGCTGTGTTGAGCTATTTCAGTTGCTTTTGTTTGATTTGCTCATTGCAAACAGCTAAAAGTCTAAACTTCGATAAGAAACCTGATTTGCAATGGAGGTTGAATAATTTTGATTGCAGCTGTATGACTGTTAGTATGATTTGCACTTTTATCTAGGAATATAAGTAATATACATATCATTCTTTATTCTCGTGCAACCATTTCCCAGGGGGTGGTCATGTTAAACAGTTGCAGCAAAAGGAAAGAGAATTTTGGCATCTTTAAAATTAGCAACTTTAAAATGGCATAAGCTTTTGTAATAATAATCCACAGGCTCTACATTTTTTATTCTCTACATTCAACCTGACAAGAGTTCTATATATGACACAAAAGCTTCCATTTTTATCAGTAATATGTCAAAGTACATAATTTTGTTTCTTGTTCTGTAAAAACAACATGATCACTCAAGACACTGATCAGTACAATTTTGCTTTCAGTATCAGTATTGAAACCTTTATTGGCATCACTTACAAACATTCAAAATAACTAGGCCAGTATGATCTCGTCGCCATATCATCAGTACAGTCACTTGCCAAAGGGAATAGGAGGCCAGCAATCTATATCACCTCTGTGGGTCTCCAACAAGGGCAGGGTCCGGTAATGTACTTCGGCGGCAAAAGATCAAATAGAGGAGCTTAGCTACTGTCTTGTTGAGCTCCTGGTCTCTCCCCTGTAATAGGAAGCGTGTAACCTCTATCTCCGGTTTCCATTTTGTGATACATAGTTGGTCTAGGTATTGTTGGCATAGATCATCATACATTTTGCATTTGAGGACCATGTGAGCTAGAGTTTCCACCAGGTGGGCATCACATGGGCAGATCCTATCTCCTTCTGCCATCCCCGTGAACCTACCCCAGAGGAGGTTAGAGGGATTAGAATTGAACCTAGCCAGCGAAAAAGGCCTTTCTTGCGGGTTAAACAGAAAATTGTAGATAATTGGGATTAGATTCCTGTGCCCAAGAGAGTCGAAAATAAAGAGGGGGACATGTTTTTTCCGCAGCTAGAATTAGTTCCTGACACTCTATGTCCCATAACCTAGTTTTTAACATGGCTTTGGCGACAGGGAAAGCCACGGCACCTAGGAGATCCTTTGAAAGCCCAAGTTGCCGTATCTTTGTGCAAAACAGTTGTAACCCTGGGGAAGGGAAGGAGTCTGACAGAACTTCACTAAGTAAAGTGTCTTTATCTGCTGAAAAGCAAATGTTTAGATTTTGCTTTCAACGTCCTTTTCCTCTCAACTATTCCCATGTTGGTGACAGCGCAGTAGAAGCAGATTGAGGAAGCATTCAAGACTCAGGGAGGACGTAAATAAGAATAGAAAAATGCAACGAGAATCTTGTTTAATCAAAGCTGCTATACAACCCTACTTTTGTTGGCACAATATTTTTGAATACAATACATTCCAATCCTGGGAGATGTTTTCCAGGCTTATAGCAACAACTCTCTTATCAGTGTGAGAAACCTTGTTGCATCAGCAGTACTGTTTTTTAACAACAGCAACATCTACTGACTTTTCCCAAAACTATTTGTTCAAATTAACAGGGTTTTGCCTCCAGGCAAGAGCATCAGTAAAACTGAAAAGCAGTTAAGTGTTCTCTTTTTAATCTACTGGTACATTTGAATTCGCTCAGGAGAAAGACAATTTCCTTTATTATTCCGAGCTAAATACAGCGCTTTGTTTTTGAGCATTGTTCTCCAGCAGAAACTATTGATTGTTGTCTTTCCCCCCCCCCTTAAAAGTCAGGGGAGCACAAAGGGGTTTCAAGTGGTTAATGATAGGAGGCAGGCAGTTTCCTCCTGTCTTAAGTATCTATATGCAAACTATTTGGGGCAGCACACATGCTTCTACATAGGTTTGAGTCCTGATAGCAGTACCTCCCTTTTTAAAAATGTATTTAACTCATTTATTATATGTTTATCATTCTTCAAGGAGCTCGGAGCACCATACAAAGTTCTTCCCTCCTTTTATATTTGCAACAATACACTGAGGTACGTTATGTTGGTAGATGGGGACTGCCCTGAGGTTACCTGATGCCTTCCCAACATTAGTCCAACACACTTTTAACTACTTAAAGTCACACTAGTTGAGAAATTAGCTACTTGTTGCTCCATCCTGCAAGACCTGTGAGTTTTGAGGACACCTCACAGTATCACTGAGGGTGCATGGCCACCATTAAATTAAGTGCCAACTCATGCCAATGTTCAGCTGCTAGCCATGTGCAGGTTTTTTTAAAAAACATGCCAACGCACACCTGTGGCTTTGCAATTTGTAATGACGTTCAAAACAGCATTAAAAATTTAATCCATGTAATGGCAGCTGCGCCCAGCAGACTAACTCATGAGATTTCATGCAGAAATTTGAAGAGGTTCCCACATATGCTCAGTGGCAACACTTGATACTATTACTTTTGAGGGAATAATTTTCTCATTCCATTTTATTTCACCCTTCCTCCAATGCACTCAGAACAGCATTTTGGCTTTGCAACAAGCCCGCGAAGCTAGCTAAAACTGAGAATGTTTCATCTAGTCAGCTTCCTCTCTGAGCAGGGATTTGATTCCAGGTTGACTAGAACACAAGATTTACACAGGGTTCTCAAATTATGAAGTTTCATTTAGGTGGTACGTAGCGTGTGTGGATTTGTGGATGAAGACAGGAGATGGCACATTCATTGCATTAAACATTCCTATTGATTTTTAATTCCTGAAATTGTAATACAATAGCATAATATATATGGAATAAATGAAGCAATTTAAATGCAATTTAAAATTGCTCAGCACCTAGCAGTGTGCATTACAATCAGCAGTGTAGGAATCACAAAAATGGGGGAGCAACTTTTTCCATTGCTGACACCTGCCACATTTCCACCTCCTTTGCAGTTGTTGATATACTTCTTCTGTGCAACTAAGCCATCCCTCCAACTTGCATTTATTTTCCATCAGCACTTCTTCACATTCACATCTCTAGCCATGCTCCCAAATGCACAGCTCAAAGCCCCAGTTGATGGGAGCTAAACCAAGATTATAAGCAGCTGCCTTACACAGATTTCCTAAGTCAGAACGACATCTGTATTTGAACGGACAGCAGCTCTCAGGGAGTGGGTTTAAGCTGGGGGTGCCAGCAGAAAAGAACAAGGTTCTGCTGGGGGGGGGGGACTCCCCTCCTCTCCGCTTCCTTACAACCGTAATTCTATTTTGTTGTTGTTGTTCAGTCGTTCAGTCGTGTCCGACTCTTCGTGACCCCATGGACCAAGGCACGCCAGGCACACCTATCCTCCACTGCCTCTCGCAGTTTGGCCAAACTCATGTTAGTAGCTTCGAGAACACTGTCCAACCATCTCGTCCTCTGTTGTCCCCTTCTCCTTGTGCCCTCCATCTTTCCCAACATCAGGGTCTTTTCCAGGGAGTCTTCTCTTCTCATGAGGTGGCCAAAGTCTTGGAGCCTCAACTTCAGGATCTGTCCTTCTAGTGAGCACTCAGGGCTGATTTCTTTAAGAATGGATAGGTTTGATCTTCTTGCAGTCCATGGGACTCTCAAGAGTCTCCTCCAGCACCATAATTCAAAAGCATCAATTCTTCGGCGATCAGACTTCTTTATGGTCCAGCTCTCACTTCCGTACATTACTACTGGGAAAACCATAGCTTTAACTATACGGACCTTTGTTGGCAAGGTGATGTCTTTGCTTTTTAAGATGCTGTCTAGGTTTGTCATTGCTTTTCTCCCAAGAAGCAGGCGTCTTCTAATTTCGTGACTGCTGTCACCATCTACAGTGATCATGGAACCCAAGAAAGTGAAATCTCTCACTGCCTCCATTTCTTCCCAACATTTCTTCCAATTCTATTTACCCTTCCTTTAAACACAGTGCATAAGGTGTATACTATAGGATCGAACCATACGCAAGCATTTTGCTTTAATAATTATGGCTCGTGTATGTATGGCTTGATCCTGAATACACCCTACGCACTGTGATAATTATTGTAATAATTACTGTGATTATTATTTTATTCTTTCATTTTTGCTTATTTTATTATTATTAATTTTAATAATGTATCCTATGCACTGTGATAATTCTTGCAATTACTGTGATTATTAATTCTTCCATTAATTTATGACCATTAATTGTAACAATAATATCCTATGCACCCTACGCACTGTGATAACTATTGCAATAATTACTGTAATTATTCTATTAATGACCATTAATTGCAACAATAATATCCTATGCACCCCACACACTGTGATAATTAAATATTTTATTAGTTATTATTTCATTGCTAATTAGAACAATTGCTAATTGTTTTGTCCCGTGCCCCACCCCCCAACACGAGACATGGGACGGGGGGGGGGCAGCTCCTCTGACGTCCCTCGGAGCACCTTCGAAACGGAGGCGCCCTCCCCAACCTCCTTATGCCTATGACATCACTCCGCTTCGCTTGCGAGAGCTCCGCCCCAGGCAGGAGGAGCCGGAGTGAACCATTGTCCCCAAAAGAGGCGGGGGGGGGAGAAAAAGGAAATCCCTTCTCACGGCTCGCCATGCCTCCCGAGCGCCGAACCTCCTCGCTCACCCACACGGACCGCTGAAGCCGACACCGGCCTCGGGCGACCCCAGTGTGTACGCGCGTTTTCTACATTTGCGGGTGCCTCCGCTATCTCTCTCTCTCCCCCCCCCTACCCCCATACGGATGGACGCCGCCGAGCTCAGGCGCGAAAGAGACGGAGGGAGCGAGCGCGCTTTCGGGCAGCTGGCGCGACCGGGGCGCCTGCGCCTGCGCGAACCGCGCTCACGAGCCCTGCGCTGTTTCCCTTCCCTCTTACGAAAGGGAGGGAGGGAGGGAGGGGGGAGCGAGAAGGGAGGGGGGCGCGCGGGTCTGTCGCGCGCGTGCGCGGGGCAGGTAAGCGGCTGTTTGGCGGCCGTTGGGGCTCCGTGAGGCGAGGGAGGTTGGGGGGGGGAGGGAGGTGGGTCCGGTGAGGGGAAAGAGGGGCGGCGGCGGCTCCTCCTCCTCCTCTCACGCGGAGAGCGATGGAAGGAGCCCTTCCCGCCAAAACGGGGCAAGAGGCGTCCGCGCTGGCCTGGCGGCCCCGAGATCCCCTGAGGAGGCGGATCCTGAGGGGGAAACCTCGACTGTTATACCGATAGAGAGAGACCTATATATGTGCGCGTGTCTCTTTGCGGTTACCTCAGACGCTGTGCTTCCTCCACTACCCGGCCCCCCTTGTTTCCTCAAGAGGGTCGTGAGGACGGTGTTCGCGTGTCGTCGTCGGCAGCAGCAGCAGCAACAATATGAGCCGCGATTTCAAACCCGGGGACCTGATCTTCGCCAAGATGAAAGGCTACCCGCATTGGCCAGCCCGGGTCAGTAAGGCGCCGCCTCCCTCAGCCATCCCTCCTTCGCCTGCATTCCCACGAACGCGCTTTTCACGCGCGCGGGGGGGGGGGGCTGGAGAACGTACGTGGGGAACCCGCCCCTTCCAATCCACCCGTTTCCTCCCCCCCCCCTGCAGTTCACCCGTCTGGACCTCTTGCCCCCCTCCCCCTGGCCTCTATTGGGGAGGGAGGGGGGCGTGTTCGTGGCGTCCCTGGAAGTGACTTCTCCATCACATTGCAGGTGCCCCACATGCTGTGGTTCGGCTCAGGGTTTTTTTAGTCTTAAAAAGGTAAAGGGACCCCTGACCGTTAGGTTCAGTCGCGGACGACTCTGGGGTTGCGGCGCTCATCTCGCTTTACTGGCCGAGGGAGCCGGCTTACAGCTTCCGGGTCATGTGGCCAGCATGACTAAGCCGCTTCTGGCAAACCAGAGCAGCGCATGGAAACGCCGTTTACCTTCCCGCCAGAGCGGTTCCTATTTATCTACTTGCACTTTGACGTGCTTTCGAACTGCTAGGTGGGCAGGAGCAGGGACCGAGCATCGGGAGCTCACCCCGTCGCGGGGATTCGAACCGCCGACCTTCTGATCGGCAAGCCCTAGGGCCCAGTGATGGCTAACCTTGACACTCCAGATGTTTTGGAACTACAACTCCCATCATCCCTAGCTAACAGAACCAGTGGTCAGGGATGATGGCTGTTGTAGTCCCAAAACATCTGGAGTGTCAAGGTTAGCCATCACTGCCCTAGGCTCTGTGGTTTAACCCACGGCACCACCCGCGTCTTAATGACCTGCAAAAAAGGGTCCCATTCTTCCCTCCTTCCCTGCAAACTTGGTGGGGAAATGGATTGGGCTAAATCAGGTGAATGGCTGAGAGCGCTACCTGCTCATGGTGTAGCTTTGTGCAATTTAGTCTTTCTTTGGCGACCCCTCGTATGCAACTAAGATTGTCTTCCATAAACATGGTTTTAACAGTGAGTCCATAAGTGACTGTGGAGGCCAATGTCCTTCCATAGTGGGGACATAGGTTTCCAGGTGGGAGTGGATCCCGGTGAGGGTTTGCCAAATGTGCCTTCCTCTTAGCACGTTTCTCCCTTGCGTCCTGAGTTTGAGTGTCTTCAAAGCCCATGACACCTTTGGTAAATAAAGGCTGTTCTCCAACTGGAGCGCTCGCAGGCCAGTGTTTCCCAGTTGTCAGTATTTATACTACATTTTATTAGATTTGCCTTGAGAGAGTCTTTGAACCTCTTTTGTTGACCACCAGCATTACACTTTCCATTTTTAAGTTCGGAATAGAGTAGTTGCTTTGGAAGATGATAATCAGGCATCCGCACAACATGACCAGGCCAACGAAGTTGATGTTGAAGAATCATTGCTTCAACACTGGTGATCTTTGCTTTTTCCAGTACACTGGTATTCGTTCGCCAGTACACTGGTATTAGTTTGGGTAATTTATTAGGGACATGTTGGGTTGTGTGTGTCTGTAATAAAAAATTATACCTATCCATCTAACTAAAGATTTCAGTGGGTTAGAAAAGTATGTGCATTGTCTCTTATTTTCAGGTCGTAGTCTAGAGTCTTTTCTACTGACCAGTTAACATTCAATGTGAGACATTGATGTTGTATACAGTGTAAGGTGGGGGGAGGGCAGGGGGGTGGTCACTGCCAATGAAAAATAACAGAACCTACCAAAGTATCGCTGGCATATTGGGTTGTTGTTGTTTTAATCATACACTATGTAAAAGGATGAAAGTTTACTATCCCCTCCCTTCTCTCTCCAGCTCTCTTCTTCCCCAGATTTATACTTTCTATAACATTAGTGTCTCACATCAAAATATTTAAAAAAACAACAACAACAGAAGCTGTATGTAGGTTTGTAACCCAGGGAAATCTTTAATAACATTTTTTTAAAATTGAAAACTGAATTTGAAATGGCTAAAGAGAACTAACTGGGGCCTGTTGAGGAAAAGGTCAAAGTAAGATGCTGCTTACCAGTACCGAAAGACTTGCTTGGAAGCCGGTCAATATTTATCCAAAGACATACAAAAATAATTAGATTTGGAGCAATTCTGCATGACACAGAATCACAGACCAGCATTCAAAGGTGCACAAACTAGATCACAGCACAGATCCTAATGATTTTTCATACTGCCCACCCTGTAATCTTATCTGACATTTTTTCCATAGCACTATATCGCCAAAATAAATAAAAATAGTTCAGCATGGATCCTTGGGTTTTCCCCCCTCCACGTTCACCTAACCACATGCCACATTATGCTGGCTACATTATAACAAATAAGACATCTTAAGAGCAGTTCGTCAAAATCTTGTGGTACCCTGAAGATTTAACACGTTTAGCATAAGCTTTTATGGAATCATGCATCGGTTAGCAAGAATGGCAGTCTGTTATTAAATTTGCATTTAAAAGTATGCAAATTAAGAATGGTGACTGTTCACAATAGCAATTATTGTGATAATACAATCATTAGATTTGCTGTTGTCCCTATACAGATCAAAATAGATAGAATCCAACTTCATTATTATTATTATTACTATTATTTGGTCACTTTACACATAGAAAATAATTTACTCAGAGTAGAAAAGAAACTACTCAGAGTGACTTACACATATGGCACAAAAACAAACCAGTCAATTAAAACCTTTAGATAAAAGACTTCCCAATACAAATAAAAAAACAGTTCTACTAGCATATCCTGCCCTTCCAAAAAAGGCCATAAATACTTAAAACCCCATCCAACTAAGGGCCAAAAGCCCAGGTAAAGAGAACAGTTTGCCTAGTGCCTAAAACTAGATAAAGATGGTGCCAGGTGAGCCTCCTTGGGAGAGCATTACTCAAGTCGGGAGTCACCACTGAAAAGGCCTGTTTTTGTGTTGCTACCCTCCAGAACTGCTATGAAGGGCCTCAGATTATAATTGCAGGATCCAGGTCAGTTCTTCATAAGTTCTAATTAAACTGTTTCACACTGTAGTGTCCCTTTAAAGTACCTTTTTTGAAGAATAAATTTAGTGAAGAATAAATAAATTCCACCTTGCAGCGCTTTGTCCTGTAAAACTGTCTGTCACAGCTAATTTGATGCTCTTTTGTAACTGTAAGGATGGTGCTTGTTACCTAAACAAAGTGGTCCCTTTGGATAACACCACACTAATTAAAAGAAGTGCCTCCGTGCTGGGCAGTTATAACTGGGAGGCAAAATGATACCTTCTTCCAGCAGCCAACAGAATCAATGTCAGGAGTAGCAGGGAGTCATTCCCTCATGATTAGCATGATCCTATACATGTTTGCTTTCAATAAGTCTTGCTCTGCTCAGTGAGGTTTACTCCCAATTAAATGCACATAGGATTGCAGTTTAAGAAAAAATTGTTTTCAATCTGTTGTCTTTGGTGGTCAGTGACTAACATCTTATATAGGTGAGATCTTCTGTTTTCAGCCTACCGGTACTTCACAAGTGTTCTGAACATTACAACCACCAGTGATTTCTTTACCCCTTTTAGTAGTTTTCTACTAAATCACAGTGTTTCGTTTAGAGTAAATGGGTTGCTTTCCCCCCTTTTCTTAGGTGGATGAAGTTCCAGATGGAGCAGTCAAGCCACCTACAAATAAAATGCCTATATTCTTTTTTGGCACACATGAAACGTAAGTCCTAAAGATACAAAGCTATGCTAGTTTGAAGTAGAGTTACTTGGCTGTTGAACTATAGATTGTACATATTTTAGAGCACAGAGGCATGACAATATCATTTTTACATTGGGTTAACTTAGTGAAACTGGTCTTTTCCCAGGCTTAGTCTAAAGACTATTTGTTTTCTTAACACAGAACCCTGTTTGTTATCCTGTATTATGTTACACTTGTGGTTATTTAATTTTGCCACAATCAACAGTGTATGTCAGTACATGACCTGGACTTGTTGTCATGCTATAGCTGATAGGAGGTGTGAGTTCTTTATTGTGGTTCTGACCTTTGGAGGCCCTGGAAGTTGAAACCCACAGAAACAAAGAACAACTGTTACTGCTCTTACTGGCTGGTGTGTGGGTCACTGCACCACAAAAAGGATAAATCTAGAGCTGAAAAACGTGTAGCATAGGGCAACCAAAATGATGAAGGGACTTAACCAAGTTCCCTATGAGGAAAGATTACAGCATGTGGGGCTTTTTAGTCCAGAAAAAGGGTAAATGAGGAGGGACATGGTAGAGATGTATAAGATTATGCACGGTTTGTAAAAAAAAAAGTTTATAGACAAAAGGTTTTATCATCCCCCTCATAATACTAGAATCCAATGAAGCTGAATATTGGTAGATTCAAGATATAAAATAATTCAAGACAAAAAATACTTGTTCACAGGGTACTTAGTAAAAAATCACTACCAGAATATTTAGTAATCGCTACTACCTTGGATGGTATTTAAATTGCGTTAGACAAATTCATGGAGGATAAGCCTATTGAGGATACTACTCATGATGGCTGTGTACTATCTCCATAATCAGAGGCAGTATCCCCTTTGCCTGGTGCCTTCATTATACACCTTTAGGCGTCAGGTGAAAATGTTCCTCTTCAACCAGGCCTTGGACTGACAAACATCCTAAATCTTTTTAAATGGATGTAAACAGGGAGGGGATTATTGTTTTGTTTTGTTCTTGTTCTTATTGCGTATTTTGTGCTTTTATCCTGTATATGCTGTGAACTTTCCTGAGATGTACAGATGAAGGGAACTCAAAGAATACAAATTTAATTATTAATAAGCTTTCTATGAGTTTTTTCCCCCTCATCAAAAAAGTGTCAAAAAAGTACACCCTGTATTCATGGGAGGTGTGGCAAAGAGTTCTGAGAATTGTGGGTAGTTATTTGGCATAGCATAGAACTAGTGTGAAGTGGCCTCTCCTGCAGGTCTTTGTACCCTGGAGCAGTTTTCCAGTCCAGCTCTTAGAAGAGACTGTGGAGCAGGAATGAGTGGGGAAAGTAGCAGACAGAGTGTCGGGCATTGTAGAGAGAGACTGGAAAGAAAATGGGAAAGGAATATATGCATTATACTTTGTTAGACCCAGCATCTGTTTACACCATGACTCACAATTCTTGGAGAATTAGGCCTTCCATACATTTTGTGCAGTCTTATTGTAGCAAATGCCAGAGTTGAGGCTTAGTGTCAAGGCATAAAATCAATGTTTATGATCCAAGGTCATTATACTATGAAAAATTGCAGTTTCTCCCTCCTAATTTAGTTACTTTGTACCTTGCCCAATGCTACAGTGTTATTTTTTCAGTTGGAATTATTAGATCTATGCACAGTATTCCAGTGTGACATGGGTACCTATGTACACTGTCAAAATTTCAATCCTTTCCCTGATAACTTCAAAACTGATTTAGCGCACTTAAGCTACTTTTGAATGTGCAAAATGCCACTTAAGACTAGTGGTGATGGGGAGAGTCAGGGAAAGGAAAATGGATTGAATATTTTATGAATTCATTTTGGGAGATGACTTCACTTCCATATTACAATCCCAAAATAATATACGTGTGTAGTTATAGCCTACTGAGACCTCCTATGTATATGAAGTCAGGATCTTCTGTTTTGGTTCCTGCGTAACGGTAAAGGGACCCCTGACCATTAGGTCCAGTCGTGTCTGACTCTGGGGTTGCGGCGCTCATCTCGCTTTATTGGCTGAGAGCCGGCGTACAGCTTCTGGGTCATGTGGCCGCATGACAAAGCCGCTTCTGGCGAACCAGAGCAGCGCACGGAAACGCCGTTTGCCTTCTCGCCGGAGCGGTACCTATTTAGCTACTTGCACTTTGATGTGCTTTCGAACTGCTAGGTGGGCAGGAGCTGGGACCGAACAACGGGAGCTCACCCTGTCGCAGGGATTCGAACCGCCGACCTTCTGATCAGCAAGCCCTAGGCTCTGTGGTTTAACCCACAGCGCCAACTGGGTCCCTCAGTTCCTGCATATATTGCTTCAAAATGTGGATTCTCACCTTTAATTCTGTTGCCAGGTTTGGAGAGATGCTTTTGTTGTTTGGGGACATTTGAGTGCTAAATATCTGCAATATTGGTTAACTTGTTTCTTCCTGATAATTTTAGAATAAATAGCACTGAATACATTAGGTTCTCAGTTACCAGTGTATGAGAAAACGTCTACTATTTACCTGTGACTGCTGGTGAGGAATTTGTCCAAGTCTTTTAGAAATTATAGCTTTTATATTCATTAGTGAATGCTAATAATGACTCTCAGAAAAGCTATTCTAAAAGAATAGGTTTAAATAGTAAACGGTTCCCATTCAAATTACCAGTTTTATTAAGAAATGTGGAGTGTACCTTGAATATTTGGGTGTCTCACTTTCTTTGTAGAGCATTTTTGGGACCAAAAGATATATTCCCCTATGAGGAAAACAAAGACAAATATGGCAAACAAAATAAAAGGAAAGGCTTCAATGAAGGCTTGTGGGAAATTGTGAACAATCCAAAAGTAAAATTTTCTACTCAGCTGGTAAGTTACCATCTAATGTGTATAGACTAACAATTTAGTCAGCTATTTCTAGTATCTTATTGACCTGACAGTGTCTGTTCTGTGTCCTGAGCCTATTATACCAATATGACGTTATCAGGAACCATAGGTATCAGAACACTGCTGTTGTAGTTTAATAGATCAGGTTCCCCTTTACTGAATTGGACATTTCATGCCAATGCCCCTACCTGTCTCTCACATGACTACTATTCCTTTTTAGAGTACCTGCTCACAGTTAAGCAAATGGTCAATCCCAGGCCTTTTTGAGAAGCTTTTTTCCTGAGGGAAGGGCAGCCCCTGCCAGAGTAAATGGGTAGCACAATTCTTGTAGAACAGATGAGTGGCAGCAGCTGCAGACCTTTCTTACAAGGCTTGTTGACAAGACAAGAATTGTATATACTTGAGGTAGCCAATGTGGAGCCTTCCAGATGTTGGACGCAAACTCCCATTATGCCCAGCCAACATGATCAGTTGTTGGAGATGATGGGAGTTGTAATCCAGCAACATTTAGAAGATGCTACATTGGCTACCCCAAATATCCTTACAGCAAACTCAGTTCTCCAAGAGCTGGTCCTTATGTAGCCAATGAGAGAAGTATCACTATGCTTCTAGGTTAGCAGAAGTACAATAACCTTTACGAAAAACCCCAAAGGAAATGATTGCATTGACTGAACAACCTATTTAGTGCTATGTTGAATGCAGTCCTTTAATTGTAGGGTGGATTTCTAAATTCATTACATAGTAAACCCTGGTGAGTTCAATGAGCCTTTGAGTAAATTTTATTACAATTGTTCCATTAATCACTGAAGTTTTCTGTATAGTGTTTTTAATATTTGCTTTATGCAGCACGCTGCCCTGAAATTTGATATGAAGTGTATAAAAATGTTGCATATATTTAATGTTTTTTAATCACCCAATTTTGAAATTGCTGCTCTTGTGTCTTTGTTTCCTGCTGATTTACGTATGTGTTGGCAATGTTTTTGTCCATAGCCCCATCCAGCTATTAACCCTACAGTTGTTAAAGAAACTGGTGAAGAAACTAGCTTAGATACTACAGAGGAAGATGAACAAAAAATGGTGCCCAAAAGGAGAAAGCTGACTGCTCTTAAAGTAAGTGATCAAGATATCACCCAATGCTACAATTCTATGATTTAAGTTAGTTATGAGTGGCTAAGAATGTATTTCATTGGGTCTACTCTGAGTATAACTTAGTATACTATCACCTTGTAATGTTAAAGATAGGGCAAAGGTGAGGGTATAAAGTGCGGTATGGACAGGAAAAGGCAGTGGTAAATCAGTTTCCTTCATGATATAATAGAAAATTTGTTTAAGAAACCAGAACATCTTCATCAAGGTTATGAGGACAGACGCAAGAAGGGAGTTGTTTGCAAATGGATGGTGGAGACATGAAAACTGGACCATTTTCCTCTTTTGAATTCTGTTTAGGCTTTTGGAGGTAATCACTCCTCCACCTGATTTGAAGTCTTTGCTAGCTCTGTTCTTATTCCTGTTGCTTAGTTTCTGTTGAGGTGAGGTCAGATTACTGGAACACTAGAGGATTTCTTATGTGACCCCCTTAGCTTCTTCCCAGCCTGCCAAAAGCAATTTACCGGTACATATTTCCCCTTGCAAAAACATGCTGCAGTTTCATGGACCCTAACAAAAGGACTGTTAAAGGGAATTACAGTCAAATTACTTGATTAATGGTGAATTTGGGATTATCAGTTGTGATAGAACAGCACTAGTGTCAGGTTTGTTTTCCATACCTTTGGTATTTGCTTATGTGATCTAAGGGTTTTTGTTTGTTTCTGCTAACAACTTTGAATGCTAAACTAATTATATATGCACTTAATTAAATCTAGTTAAGTGTTGAATAGATCACTAGTTGTGCTAATTCCTTTATTGCTTTCTGAGAGCCTTAATACCCAATACATCATAGATGTTATAGGAACAATTAATTGGGAATCAGGATCCCAAGAAGATGAGGCAGGAAGACATGTGGTGACTTGAGATCACTTCATTATCTGTGGACTGAACAAGACTGGTGTCCTGAACACAGGAGGGGCAGAATGTTCAGCACTTGTGATTCAGAAAGAAGCTCAACACTTCCAGTAGCCAAGGCACAACTTACATAAAGTTCTACACAAAGCAATTTTGAAGTTCATTTATATTTAGCAAGATTTATATACTGGCTAATTTTAAAAAAACTAAGCTGTTTAGATAGCTTTGAGGAAACAAAAAAGTTTTTAGCCAGCCTCAAAAAGAATACAATTAATGCACCTGATTAATATTCATATAGTTAAGTAAAGGACCCCTGGATGGTTAAGTCCAGTCAAAGGCAACTATGGGGTATGACGCTCATCTCGCTTTTCAGGCCTAGGGAGCTGGTGTTTGCCTACAGACAGCTTTCTGAGTCAAGTGGCCAGCAGGACTAACCCGCTTCTGGCACAACGGGATACCGTGACGAGTGCCAGAGCTCACGGAAACACCGTTTCCGTATTCATATAGTTACAGCTGTATACAGAACATAAAGCCTTGTTAGCAGGTACCTTCTAAACTGATGTTCATCCTGTGATGTTTTTCTCCAATGTGTATTATTGAAAAAGTTTTGAATCCCAAAGAAATAGATGGCACACAACAATGCTCAGGGAAGTGCCTGTTCAGCTCTGAGTTAAGAGAGCTTGTGGCTTTCTCTTGTGTGAGAGTATTCTGGGGCACAGAATATTTCTGGGCATTAAGGTCAATGTATGATGATGACAGAGGAACTTCAGATACCTGCTACTTAGGTTAGAGTTTGGGGTTCAAATGGAACCTGAGACACTTGTGCCAGTATGCCAAGTATGACAAGTCCCTTACAGGCCACTAGTAAAAGAAAAGGTTGATTAAAAAGGTACAAGTTATGTATACCCTGTCTATGCTCTGCATGAAGAGAACATTTCTGACAGTTTGGATGAGGATTTTTAGGGCTGAACCTGTATCTCATTGGGATCCTCTTACCACATATTTTATATGTGTCTGCCAGTCCCAGATTAGGAAATCTTTGTTAGTATAAGTTTTTGGAAAATGAAAAAAAATCATATATGGATACAGTTAACCATGTTTACTTTGCCTTTCAAAAACAAATTCTGATGTAGCTTCATGAGGACTGCACTTTCATCATTAGGCATCTATACAGACCTTACATAGATGTAAATTTTTAAAGATGATAATTGTATCTCATTCCCAGGGTTCAGTTAAGCAGGATAATATAACCTCTGAAGTTGAAATAGAAGAAAAAGAGATGGAAACCTCAAAAGATGATGACTCTTCAGAAAAACCTAGTGAAGTAGGTGACTTCGAGAAATTTGGATTGTTGGTCTTTTTTATTGTTCCCAGTTTACATTTAATTTTGGAAAATGAGGGTCACACACAGCTTCCCATTCTGAGCAGGACCTAGGCTCTGCATAAATACTTTTTTCTCTCTGTACACAAGACAACATAGGTTCTCCTCTCTTAGTAGTTACGGTGCACAGGTTTTTCTGAACCCCTTGTCCTCTCTGTAACATTTTCTCTCTGCCCATTGCTACCACTGTTATACTGCACTCTTTTGTGCTACCGTTTTTCCATTAGTGCATATTGCTGCCAACCCCCAGGACTGACCCCCTCCTCTTTAAAGTTTGGTAACAGCACACAAGACTAATTGCATAGTGAGGATGTGTCCGATGCAGATGGGCTATGCAGATTGCTTACTGAACAAGTTAGAAGAAGTTGTGCCAACTCCACTATGCACCTCTGAATCCAGGAATGGAAGGAAGGAAGTAGACATGAGAGGTGTTTGTATTTAATGCCAAACCATGATTTAGTGCTCTGTGCATATGCAGAAAGGAACCTCTGCATTCTCTGAGACTTTGTGCCCCCCCCCCAACAATGCAAGGCCTAGTTTAATTTCACTTTCAACAAATCTTGGCTTGCTAGGTTTTTGTTTAAAATAAACTGGTCAGTTTCCAAGCAAGTAAACTTAAAAATGTGGGTTATAAAGGTGGCTCATTAAACAAACTAGAGTGTATGGTTTATATGAAATGACACATTTTATGAAAAGTGAAACGAAACAGCTGAAGCTGTCCTCCCAGCAGTACAGAAAGAAAGGTTCACAACACCTCCTTGCTGCTTATAGAACTATTATTGAAGCATTACATGTGAACCAGGCCATAGCTACTCGATTATCTCATCCTCTGGCTGGGTGCTCACCCCACTTGTTACACTGGCATTTGGGGAGCTGCAGCAATGTGAACCTGACTTGGTTAGCACAGCCTCAGTTCATTCAAACCAATACTAACGGGTCTTCCTCAGTATCTGCCATCTGATGCTCTTAATGAAGAAGACAGAGACTCATACTTAAGTCTTCTTGCATTCAAAGCATATGCACTACTACTAAGCTATCGCCTCACCCCTTGAACATTCCTACACTGGCAGGGTAACATGACTCCTTGTGGGAGGAGTCCATGCTATTGTTGCTGACCATCCTAGCTAGAAACTGAGGCAGTGCTAATGTGTATAAGAGCATAGGTGCCTCCCCTTGGCCCAAACTTTTATACATGACCCCAGGAGCACATAGCAGCTTTCACCTAACCAGGGGTAGGCAACCTTCGGCTCCCAGATGTTTTGGGACTACAACTCCCATGATCCCTAGCTAACAGGACCAGTGGTCAGGGATGATGGGAGTTGTAGTCCCAAAACATCTGGGAGTCGAAGGTTGCCTATGCCTGACCTAACCAGTGTAACATACAAACAATGACTTAGAGATGAGAGAAGGCTACAGACAATGGTGAGCTGGAATTGCTTCAGGGGGCTGCAGTTAGTTTGCACAGACCTAGTTTAAATATCCATGTAAATGGAGTATAGCTAGCTAAATAGATTTGAGCTGTGCAATTTGATGAAGTTATTATTGTGCCTCAGACCTAAACACATCTAAAAACTAATCCCATTTAATTAGAGCGCACTTCCAAGTGTATGAGTATCTTTTTTCCTTGAGTAGCAAGTCCCTTGCGCTATATGAAGTGCTGTCGAAAATCTTCTCCCTTTCAAAGGTAGTTTGCTATGCAGCATGTGGGCTGCTGCTTGAGAAAAAGAAATCCCTTGAACTCAGGTTCTTTGGGACATGTAGAATTCCATGGGGTTGTTGGGGGTGTTAGCATAAACTTAAGAATTTCAAAATTACACAGACAATTTTTAGAGTTAATTTTAGTACTATTTCTGCCCTTAGGATATTGAGAAATCAGATGATGCACCTATCCCTAAGGTTGCTAGGAGGGGGAGAAAAAGAAAGGTAATATTCAGAACTTTTATAGTTTTATAAATACAGATTGGGTTGTCAATTGTTTTTCAAAACCATTGGTTACCTATGAAAAGACACACAAAAATAACCTTAACAATTACTACAAAAAAATCATTACTTCAGAATATGTTGCTAATATGTATTGAAACAGTCCTTTTCTGAACTCTTATTATCAGTCACACATTTTTCCTGCCCTTCGCCTACTCTGTCTTCCATGACAGTGGGTGGAATACAAATAAGTGAACATAATGATATTTAGTCAAGTGGGGCTCCTGCTAATGGGGGGAGCCCCTTTTAAAGTCTATTTTATTTACCCTCTGAAGCAGATTTTCAGGTGGAAAAGGAAACATTGGGGGAAGTTTCCTCTTCTTTAATCAGCAAGCAGTGGGAGCTCTCTTTCCATGAGCAGGACACACAGGATCTTAGGATCCAACCTGGTGACAGACTCAAAAGTGTACCAGTGAATAGGGACTTCAGCTTGCATCTTTCCAGTCTGAACCAGACATGCTATGCTGTACAGTATGTAAAATCCATTTTTCATAAGCTCTTCCAACATTTGGAACAGTTGTGCAGTTTGTTCAAATTAAATGAAGAAATTTGTTTTTAATACAGGCTGAAAAACAAGCAGAAGTTGAAGAGGCAGCAGTGGCAGCAACAGCTGCAGTGCCTACAGCTCCAAAAGCAAGTCCTAAAAGAGGAAGGCCAGCTGGTAAGTTACAGAGCCTAGGCCTGTTGGCATTAAATTCTAATGTTCCTAATGTATGCAGTCAGTTGAAATATGTTCTCCCTCTCCTCCCCTCCATCCCAACCCAGCGGAAAAAACACCCACCCACCCACCCACCCCCCCGCACATGATAAACTATGCCGCACATGATAAACTAGCATGTTGTATATGGAGAAACCTCCCCGGATTGATTTTGTGTGTGCTTATATTGGGTAGAGAGATCTCCACTGCTTGATTCTACTTATACTGTACACTGGCCAAAATGATTATTTAAACTTGAAATGGTTAAAGATCTTTCTACAGGTAACGTCATCATACAAAATTATTATAGAACATTGTTTTAGATATGAAGCTGTGCTATTTGGTACTAATGTGAATGTATTTGATTGCTTTGTTTCATTTGTACACACCTTTTGAAAATGGGTTGTAAACTTTCTGTATATTTCTGTACTCTTGCAATAATGCAGTGATCAGCGAGATCTGCCCATCTGCAGTATTTTAATAAATATATTAGGGATAGCTGCATTTTACAAAGACACCTATCCTCTTCCCCCTGAAATTTATTATTATGCTGTGAGTCTAGGGTACCTGCTAAAATGGGATTATTTAGGTGAAACTTCACGGGGACAGGAATATAGCATTGTGCATACAAACACATAATGGATTGTAGTGTGCATGGCTAATTTGCTTCTGTCATCCCATAGGCATACATCTAACACTATATGTCATTGGTATCTGCAAACTTGGGAGCTATGCTAATTATCTATGGAGTCGGGAGCAATGTTGTTGTAAACCTCCAGTTTTAGAGTTACAAAAGTATACAGAACATATGTTAATAAAAGTGCATTTTTTTGTGTGTGTATGTTTGGTACATTTTCTAGTATAGAATAAATTAGCATGCTTATTAAGGACTGCAACCGTTTGCCTCTATGGAAAAACAGAGAAGCCAGTATATTAGGCCTTTCATAACACTTTATTAGTATATTTTGTTAACACATCCTGGGCTGCAGCATCTAGTCTTAATTAAATTAGTCATGTTGTAGGGATGATTCTCTCCAAGACAGTAAATTAAAATTGGGTTGAAGACAAAGCTCTACTACTCGCTTTTTAATTATTTCTTTTAATGATCAGCTAAACTGAAATAGTTAGGCTGTATTTAATTAAACCCTTTTTTTTAATGAAACAGCTTCTGAAGTAAAGATTCCAAAACCCAGAGGAAGACCAAAATTGATAAAACCAGTCTGCCCTCCTGAGAGTGATGTGTAAGTTTGTTTTTAAGCATTGGCATTTGTCATGGAGAGTTAGGAATGCAATGGGTTAAAATAGAAATAACATCAAATATGCAAGTATGTATGAATGATGACTTGACAGATGAGTGCTTGAAGGGGCATATTGCTATTATGGGTTGACCTCTGTTTCACCCCAGATTTGCCGTGCCATATACCCTCAGGCAGGTTCCTATGAAGATATAGCCAAGTCTTGTCCTAGGTCAGAAGAGACTTTTTGATTCCTAACTCAACTTCTCCCTATTGCAATGGATTCCCTGCAGCCACATAGGATAGAAGGAGGTGGGCAACTTGTTGCAGGGGCCATGTGTGAAACATCACCTAGTCTCTTGATCTATATCGTTCATGGATTATTACAGCTACTAGATGGAGAGTGACTAGTTTGATCCATGAAGTGATTAACACTTCATTATGAAAGGGAGCACATGAGGCTGCTGCTTCAGAAAACATCATTGGACTCATGGTGAGCCACAAGCTGTTAAGTAGCTTCACATGCTCCTGTAAGTAATTTTGTTGTTGGCTGTCAGGAGTATGGACCATTCCTTAGTTTACATTAAACAGGGGTGAAACTAGGCTTTATTTCACCCAGGTCAAAGACCCAGTTCGCACCCCCCATGTGCATTTGCACACAGACAGACAGACACTAGCAGCCTCAATGATGCCCCTCTGGAGGCTTCACGGTAGCGACGGTTCCGCATGCAATAATTCCTTTTCATAGGGAAATTGAGCTGCCTAGAAGGTAAAAGAAAATGTATTCTGTTTTGGTTTGGATTGTTTTTAGTGTTCACGAGGAAGATAAGAGTAAAAGAAAGGGAGCTGAAGAAAAACCACCCAAAAAACTGCAAAAAAGAGATGAAGAAAGTCAAAGAGAAGAAGACGATGTAAGAAAAGACCCAGAGAAGAAAGAAGGCAAAAAAGAAGCTGAGCCAAAAAAGAAAACTGCTTCCAAAGTGGGATCAGCATCAGCCTCAGATTCTGAAGAAGACGGAGAAGAGCAGGAAGGGAATAAAGTATGTGTTTGTCCAGTCTTTCAGTTAGGGAAACCTTTTGGTGCATGTCAAGCTATATTCTGTAGCTAGTTTCTGGTGCTCCCATGTGAAATGTTTTTTTCTTGTTTTATAAGGTAAACTGTTAGGACCTGATTTTAATGTAAAGCCGTGGCCGACTTCAATGGCATAGTGCCACACGGCAAAAATACTTTAAGGACCTGATATGCTCTGTGCATCATGTGGTATTGGTGATCTCATGGAAATAATGGGGCTATTTTGGAGTTATTTTGTTTCAAAGCATTTCTGTACTGCGTAATATTAAAAATCTAAGCAGTGCACAAGAATCCAACATAAAAACAATATTGGAAAAGCAGAAAATTCAGTAATAACAAGACCGACTTTTATGAGTCAGGGAAAGCTCAAATATATTTTTAGAAGATGTCTGAAGCAACTGATGGCTTCAGCTACTAAATCAGTTTTCCTTTCTATTCAAAATTAAAATGGTACAGAAGAAAAAAGGAAGAAATATCCAAGGGCCTCACAGAAGGAATATTTTAAAAGCCCAATATGATCGTGAAGTAGCAGAGAGAAAACGTAAGCAGGAAGAGCAAATGGAAGTAGAATTGTGAGTATATTCTAACTGCTTTTGTAAATATTGAGCAGTTATATGACTAGGGCATTAAAAGAAAAGAGAGATTCTCTACCATTCTTTGTCTAGTAGTGTCTTTCTAAATACTATTTAAGCTGAAATCCTACAGCCCACATTTGGCTGACCAAAGGACAGTAAAAAGTAGCTTAAGTGCCTTTTTGCTGGCGGAGAGACTTGCTTTCATAACAGTGTGTACACTCACAAGTTACACTACCAGAGGCCCCAGTAAACGGGAATGTTGAGAGTGGCTGCAGATCCACAGGACCCTAAGCCCCCTAACACAGACCACGAAGCGGCACCAGCCTACTCTGTAGCTGGCATAGTTAACTCCACTCCCACCACTGCCATTGTAGTCAATGAGAAGGAAAAGAAGAAATGGAAAACAGACAGTATGACTTTAGTTATGGCAATTGCTCTGTCAAAGATTCTACCACCATCAGGATTGATCTGTAAGTCTCTAAAGAATATTCATTTACTTCCAGAAGTTGAGAATTATTTACTTTAAATTGTTGGATAATTTTATAGGCAAAACAAAGAAGAAGGCAAAAAACCGGAAGCTAAGAAGATGGAGAAAAAACGAGGTTTGTAGTGAAAGGTTTTTTATGTTTAGTAATTTTTTTATTACAAAGGTGTACCCAAAGGAAAGCATACACAGATGTGCCAAGAAGACTAAGCTGCTGCTTTATAGGAACATAGTAGACTCGTAATCTGGGGAACCGGGTTCGCGTCTCCGCTCCTCCACATGCAGCTGCTGGGTGACCTTGGGCTAGTCACACTTCTCTGAAGTCTCTCAGCCCCACTCACCTCGCAGAGTGTTTGTTGTGGGGGAGGAAGGGAAAGGAGAATGTTAGCCGCTTTGAGACTCCTTCGGGTAGTGATAATGTGGGATATCAAATCCAAACTCTTCTACTAAAATGTTCTGGTTTTGCTATGAAAAAGCAAATTGCATTGTCTGTGTTTCAGCTTTAAATTGTATGCCAATATTGTTTTGAGTACAAATTCTATTTGAGTACAAGTTCTATTACTGGCTTTCAGTTTTGCTTTATCAGTTTTGGTGTATTTTACTCAAAGTTGCTCAAAGGCATTTTCCCCAAATGGATTTTATATTCACTATCATTTAAGATACATTTTGTTAATATTTAGAAACATCAATGGATTCACGACTTCAAAAGATACATGCAGAAATTAAAAACTCACTCAAAATCGACCACCTTGTGAGTATATTGTATTAATACCATTTGACAAAAGTGTGTGTTTGTGTGTGTATTGTTAAAGTGAATTAAAAGTGTATATTCTTACAAAACAACTTTTAGGTTTGGCATAGTGGTGTCCTTTTCTGACTTAGTGATATACTTAATTTGAGTTGCCTTGGATAAATAAGAGAAGTGATGTTAACTGTATGAAGTTTAGTGTGAGTATGCAGAATGTCAGAGTAAAATATACTTGGTGCCCCAAGAGAATAATCCATTTTCTGTGAGTTAAGCCCATTCAGTTAAAATATTTCTGCTATAAAATCACACTGAAGTCTTGTGTGTTTTTAATTTTACAATGTTTTGTCCAAAATCGTGTGTAATAGTGATGTTCCCTCCACCCCCACCCTGAGATTTAACGTTTGGGTTTTCATATATTAGGATGTAAACAGGTGCATTGAGGCGTTGGATGAACTTGCTTCACTTCAAGTAACAATGCAGCAAGCTCAGAAGCATGCGGAGATGATTTCAACACTTAAGAAAGTAAGATTGGTGGCTTTTCTCATAAAGAAATGATGAAGATTGTTTAGCCTGTTCATGAATCTTTTAATGTAAAACTTCTTTGTTTAAAAATAGTAGAATGCAGGGCAAGGAGTGCAAAACTTAATTAGCAATAAAATAGACATGGACTTGCAACAAAATGTTCATCCATGGGGTACTTTTCTTCAGGGTTTATCCTCTCTATTCCCCCTTCTGTTTTCCATTCCTGTCTATCTGTCAGTCAGCATTCTGTGCTCTCATATCTTTAGTTCTCAATGAACTGTTATAGGTGTGGGTAAGGTGGACCACTGGTATGCATTTGCAGCTTCATTAAAGTATTGGTCTCCTTCATTTGTTTTTGTGGGCAGCTCCAACTTCCATCTCTGTGGACATAGAAAAATAGGTTCTTGAGATGAACCAGGAAGTGATCCATCCAAGCAATGAGATCATTCTTTCTGCCCTTTTTAGATTTGTGTCTCTTCCTCCATCCTCCTTTTCCAACCACTCCATTCCATTCCCTCTCCCAACCCAGTTTTCAGTACCCAGCCCCCCCCCCAAACCCCAGTCGGTCAATATTCAGTTGTCAATGAGCAAATGCAGTTCTTGTGAGGCTGTTTGGGGTGACTTCTCAACTTCTGCAAACTTCAGGGTTCTCACAAGATTGCCAATACTTTGTGCAGGAGACAGAGTGTGGGGTTTGATTATGGCTACATAAGCACAATTACTTAGTCTTGATATCAGTGTTGATACATAGATGGTGACTGTTTCAGTAAATACTAGGTGGCTTTGAGCATATATTAACTGGCCTATCTCCTCCCTACCCCCAAATATATATATGTATCAGATACGGAAATTCAAGGTCAGCCAAGTTATCATGGAAAAATCATCTATGCTCTACAACAAATTCAAAACAATGTTTCTCGTTGGAGAAGGGGATTCTGTTCTTTCACAAGTATTGAACAAGTCACTAGCTGAACAGAAGCAGCACGAGGAAGCCAACAAAACCAAAGAACAATGGAAGAAAGGACCAAACAAGAAAGCTGAAAAGGACAAAGATCAAACAGGTGTGTGCAATTCATCAAGAGTATTTATTTCTTAGCACAATTTAAATGGCGCATCATTTCCTGTATATATTCCAGTTTCGGATAAGCTCTGGAAATCTGTATTTAATACAAAGCACTCCTTTGCCAGTGCTTAGTCACAGCATACTTTAGCTGTATTGGTAACAACAGACCAGGTTTCATGGTACGGTTTTCATGTTGTGGTTTACCGTGAACACACAGAACTCCTGCTTTGCTTCTCCCCTAGCAGGAACAACAAACCATAATCCCTACCTCAGGGTTGTGTCCAGACCTGTGATGGTTGCTTGTTTCACTCTAAGCTACAATTGGTAAGCCAGAAACTTTGGCTTTCCATTTGGTTCATAGCAAAACAAACCACGATCCCCAGTTTGGACATAATGCTAGACCAGGGATTATTCCTCATGCTCACTCTGCACGTCCAAAGTAAACTTAACTATGGCTTAACCATGATATGCAAACAGTGAATGAATTTGAGAAGATGTTACATCTGTGTTCAAGAATCCACAAATTTGGAAGCTATGGCTCTAATAATAGTACTTGCATGCTTGCATGTTTTTTAAGTATGTGAAGATAACAAAATTGTGTGAAATCTTGTTTTGAGTACAATACCATTTTGGTAGTTACAGGTTTCTGCACTAATAGTGCAGTTTCCTGTGTTATAACAATGCCACTGGCACAGCTGTTGCAGAATTAGCAGTTTGTTGCTGTTTGCCTACTTTAAAAACAAGACTGAGACGGAGCAACATTTCTGTTTTGTTTTTCCTTTTAACTTTAAAGGCACAAAGATAGTGAATGGTGCTTCTGACGCACAAGACGCAAACCAGTCACAGCAGAATGGGGACAGCACAGAGGAAAAGAGAGAGAAGCTTGAAGCTGGCAATAAGAAAAAGTAAGGGGTAGTTTCCAATCTTAAAATAAGTAATAAACTGAGGTAGAGGACAACAGAAGGTAGTCTGGGATCTACATATGGGTCTCTGGGTAGCTTGCAATAGGTTTTCAGAGATTTCCAATTTCCAGTTGTTTAACAGTAGCAGAAACACTCCTCCCACTGCACCCAAAAAATTAAGTTGCTGAAATAGAGAAAGCTTTGGGAATGCGAACCAGGAATAGATTTTGTGTGAAAGGACTGTGAACTCAGTTCTGGTACTGAAAAATTCCTGGGCTGGGATGCACCAGTGTGGTGCACCAGGTATTCCTTAACTGTAAGATTATGCCAATGCTGCTTTCTAAGCAACTATTTTGCACTTGCCTCCAGCTGATAGCCCTTTGGGTTCTAGGAAAAAACAAAGTAGATCCCATGGAAGTCCATTCTCCTCTTCCCTAAGGAATATTTCATCATTTATATATATGGTGATTCCTCGGTTTTCCATGTAGTTTTAAGGAGAACAAAAGGTACAGTTGGTATACTTGTTTCCATCACTTATACTTCTCAGTTATTTGTTAAACAAATGTCTCTTATTTTAAAAAATATTCTTATTATCACAACTATTATTTACATCAGGCATAGGCAAACTCGGCCCTCCAGATATTTTGGGACTACAACTCCCATCATCCCTGACCACTGGTCCTCTTAGCTAGGGATGATGGGAGTTGTAATCCCAAAACATCTGGAGGGCCGAGTTTGCCTATGCCTGATTTACATTGTGGCCTACGGTGTTGCAATATAGTCATAAAAACTAACATTGGTGATTGCCTGTTGTTAAAGGATAACTATTTTCTTGTACTTTCAGCTTTAAAGTTATAGGGAAGTTAGCGCCCCACTTCTAACTGTTGTAAATGGAACTTGCCCCTTTTTTGCTCTGGGAACTTTCCTGGGATTGCAGGATTGGGGTGTTAAGTGGACCTAAGACAGCAATTCCCAAAGAGAACCCTACTCATGCCAAAACTGATTGAACTCATTTGAGTGCTCAGCCACCCAAAGGAGAGACGGTGCCTCTTGAGGACTCACTGCGCTTGACTGTCTTTCTTAGTAAATGATAAATTCTGCCACATTACATTGGATGTAATTTGCATCATTCGCTTATGCCTGATATATAGATGCAGTAGATTCATCTGCCACGAGAAGTTCCCAGAATAGTGATTTGTGCACAAGCACAGAGGGTGGCTTTTTAAAAAGCATTGCATTTCATTCTCACTCAGACTAAAAGTATGCTTCAGTTACAATGTTTTGGAAACACTGATTGGGATGTTGACAATGCCTGGGAAAGTGGGATGGTTGCATTTTAATTTTCTGTCTCACCTTACACTATAACTACAGGCTGTCTCTGACTCCACCCAATCCCCCAGATTTTATACAAAAGCAGTTGTAAGATTATTGCATGCCCATACAATAAAAATATAGCTGAAATATGTTAGAAGTATACATCGGTACTGTGCTTTTCACTAGGACGTCGGGTGATGAAAGAGAACAGGAGAAGACGAAGAGCTCCGCCTCTGAAAATGAGTGAATGCAGCCTAATTTTTGTAAAGTACATATTAAAGAGGATTATAAGGGTTTGCATTTGAAAACTAGATCGCTGAAAGTTTAAAATAATTTTATAAGCATAGTATTTTAATGTGTACAATATTTGTGGAGTTGTGAAGAGAATCTTTTTAACGTTTGTTTTTAAATATTTAAAATCCTGATAGCATTTGGCCCAGTATTAACAGGCAATACTCACTTCATATATAAAGACCAAGTTGATTTAGAGACTGAACAGTGCTTGTATGTTTTGGATTAGTACCGTAGCATATGTTTACCTGACTACTGTATGTTCACTTTTTAATTAACGACAGGAAAATAACATTCTTTTAGAATTGCCAAATTGCTCCACTTGTACAAATCTATTTTCTTCCTGTTGTCTGTGCATAGTTTTCAGCGTTGTTGTTTGCCAAAGTGTCTGTTCACTGTGTTTTGTAAGAGGCCAAGAGCATTTTGTAGCAGCTAAAATGTTACGTACGAGTATATTCAGTCAGTCCTTTATAAAGAAGTTGGTTTTGTTCTTGAAAGCTAATTGTGCCAATTTAATATGCTCTGACTTTCTGTGGTATGCATTTGGTATTGTAGATATCTTACTAAGGAAACTCAAGTGTTTCCATTGGAATTATTGATGCACATTTGTCGCAAACACTGTCTTGAAGCATTTTGTTTAAAAAAAATAAAGTTTATGCAGAAAAGGCAGCTCTGTATATTTTAATGAGAAATCTTCCCTTTAGTACAGAATCAGAGAGACTGCTCACTCAGTGAAAGAGGCTAATTTACCTATTTAACTGGTTCCTCATCTTTCGTAGACTGCTATTCAAAAGGAGCCCTCAGAGGTGCACATTCCTTTGCTTCGTAGCCGAGGTAAGGATTTGAACACGGTCTTTCTGAGCACTGTGAGACATTCTAACACTTTAGCTCTCATTTGGCATTTCCTTTCACAAAACTAGTATTACTGAAAGAGTTCTATATATCAGACAGTTAGAAGAAGTTGATAGGGAAAAAATACATGATGCAAGCATGTAAAATTACAAATCAAAATTCAAGCTAGAATGGATGTTAACCTTTTGGGAGAAGAGAGCGTTGGGAATTTTGAGGAAGTGGGTGCTAGTAACAAGATGGCTACTGTAGGGTGTAGCAGAACACAGAACAAGTGTCGTGGCCATAGATTGGTGCAAGCATTGCCCTGGTCAGTGGAAAGAAGAGCCTACAGCTACTGCTGCACTCTCTGACAAAGAGAAGCTCTTTGCAGCACATCTCATTGCTTCAGAACAGAAGAGAGGGTTGGTGCCCAACCAGTGAACTGGGCATTGCACAATCATATTTTTTAAATAAAATAAAATAAAAATGTTTAAGGGGTTTTTTCCAGTGTTGGAGAGGCTGAGGCAGCACAAAACAGGGAATAATTACTGGGAGCTTTTGTGAGTGCCATAGGAGGTACCAGTGGGCTGAAGGTGCCTGAAGGTCCTATAAAAATAAAAGGTAAAGGGCCTATACTGGTGGCCCCAGCTTACAGAGCCGTCTATAGGAATCCCAAGCTTAACACTTGGGTCTGGATTCAAATAAATTGTTGCAATAGCAGAAGCCTGCACAACAAGCGGTTAGCACAATGAGACGTTTTCTTCCTCTTCTGCAACACACACCTCATCTGCTCTGGAGAATCCCAGAAGAGCACGTTGGTGATCTGTCCAGCAAGCAGAAATGCTTGTGCTGGTGGAATGATCTTACCATGACCCCAAATCATTTCCAAGGCTTGAGTAAACAGCTGTGATTTAGGCAGACAACCAAATGAAGAGTGTCCGGTGCAGTTCAGAGTGCAGGAGATTCCACAAGCACTGCAACTTCTTCTGCCCCTCCTGGTGATCTGATCCAGTGGCTTCATTTACCGGTAGCTCAGGCGTGGGGAACCTCAAATGAAGCTCTCGCCCAGCACTGACTGGACTCAAACTTTCCTAGCTTCATCAAGGTTACTGTTTCATGTAACTTCAGGCCATGTCCTACAATCAATGTCCGATAAACTTGTTTCAGGAAACATTCTGAAACAGGGTAACCAATATGGTGCTACCCAGATATTGTTTGGACTCCCAACTGTCATCTTTGTTGATGCCGGCTGGGACTTTTGGGAATCTAAAAAAAGTTCTAACAACTTTTGGAGATCCACAGGTTCCTCAGCCCTGATATAGATGTTAAATACTATGTGCATATTGATCACAGGTACCCCTTCAATATACGTTACCTTCAGCCCATAACATGTTGGGGCATGTTATACATAGGTCTACATCAGTGATGGCCAAACTTGGTCCTCTAGTAACATTCACTTGGGATAACACAATGCTCATCTTACAGTTAAAATCCAGTATTCTGTTTTTATTTCAATTATTGTGATGTAGAATTTGGAAACACTGTGGGAAGGAATTAAAGCTTTAGGGTTTAACAAATATCAGAACTTTGTGGTGCCTGTAACCTTGGATATATGTCATCAATGCATTCTGAACAGCATTATATCCTGTAATGATACACAGTCGTACCTTGGATCTCGAACGCCTTATCTCCCAAACAATCAAAACCCGGAAGTGGTTGTTCTGATTTGCGAACGTTCTTTTGGAACCCAAATGTCTTGACGGGGCTTTCACCACTTCCAATTGGCTGCACTTTGGTTTTTGAACGTTTTGAAAGTCAAACGGACTTCTAGAACGGATTCCATTTGACTTCTAAGGCACAACTGTATTGCTTCTGAGACAGCAGGTGGCACCATTACATTATAAGAAGTCTGTGCTTCAAAAGACACACCCAGTGCCTTGAAATAGCAGCCATTTAAAGTAATGATTAGAATTTCCAAAAAAAAGCTTGATTGCAGGTCAGGTTTTGTCTTCTCATCTCTAGACGGTTTAGTCTCCATGGGTCTTGATGGATTCTAGGTTAGCCTCCATTTGTACAGACCCCAGCCAGTAATTGCATTGCTTATGGAACCATGGATCCTGGATTTTATGCACAATAGACTAGTGAAGAATATCCAGCGGCACATTCTAACATAGTTTTTCCAAGGATGACGGTTCCAGCCCTGTTATCTCTTGTCTAGATTCCTCACACCTTTCTTCCATTCACTACATATTAAGCTGCCATGGCCACCCAGCTTCTATGTATAGAAGAGCAACAGTGCTCCTAGAAGAGGTGTGTAACAATTTCTCCTCCAGCCACATTCCAAAACTAAGCAAGGCTGGTTGTTGCAAAAACCATGCAGGTGAATGCTTAAGGCATGGGTAGGCAAACTAAGGCCCGGGGGCCGGATCCGGCCCAATCACCTAAATCCGGCCTGCGGGCGGCCCGGGAATCAGCGTGTTTTTACATGAGTAGAATGTGCCCTTTTATTTAAAATGCATCTCTGAGTTATTTGTGGGGCCTGCCTGGTGTTTTTACATGAGTAGAATATGTGCTTTTATTTAAAATGCATCTCTGGGTTATTTGGGGGGCATAGGAATTCGTTCATTATTTCCCCTCCAAAATATAGTACGGCCCCCCCACAAGGTCTGAGGGACAGTGGACCGGCCCCCTGCTGAAAAAGTTTGCTGACCCCTGGCTTAAGGGATAAAAATCAACAGGTGCAGGAGGGACTAAGCACCCCTTACTGCCCACCGAACCTCTCTGCAAATGCCCACCCCTATAGTGACTAAAATTTGCACGTCCTACAATCTCAGAACGACCAAATTTTTCATCAAACCCCTTTTATCTTTCAATGTTACCTGTTAAAACTGAATTTACCTGTTCCTTTCAGCAATAAATTCTGCTTAATAGTCTGCATTTTTGGCGATTCCGCACCTCTGCAAAAAGAAACTATGTAGTAGAATGTTACAGAAGGAAGAATAAGCATTACCACTTAACATTTCCAGGGATGCTTATCTGCAGCTAGGTGTAAAAATGCATAGGCATTTACTACCTAAAGCTGGGGGCCGAATGAGTACTTCCATTGGCCTGGAAGAGAGACTTGTTATCTATTTCCATGACCAGCATACGCGGAATAAATGGTGAAAACTATAGAATCATAGAACTGTGGAACTGGAAAGGGACCCCAAGTGTCATCTACTCCCCTGCAAAGCAGGAATCTCAACACACCGTCCCCCATCCAATTTGACACCATGCATGTCTTCACAGAGCTCTGAGATTATATAGCTCTTTGTGCTATAGACTGATTTGCAGTGGGGGCAGGCAGAGGACACTCAGCCAGTTTTCAGGCGGACAGAGAAAACTAAACTGACAGTTCCTGATGAACCCAGAATTTACTGTATATTCCTGCGTATAAGACTACTTTTTAACCCAGGAAAATCTTCTCAAAAGTCGGGGGTCGTCTTATACGCCGGGTCGTATTTCTTATACGGCGAGTATATCCCAAACTCTATATTTTAACTGGAAAAGTTGAGGGTCGTCTTATACGCCCAGTCATCTTATACGCCGGAATATTGGGTATTTTTTTTTTTTTAAGGTGCTATTTTCTCACTATACGGGCTTTGACTTTGTGACCACTTAAATGGTCATTAAACAAGTAGCCAAAACACTAGCACCCAGCTGGTGTGAGAGAAATTTAATTAGAACCTGGCAGCTGGGTCCAATACCAGGTTTGACTTGAAGGACTTGTTCAAAAGAAAATACTAAATGAAAAACAGACCCAGCTGTCCTGCAGCAGCTCCAGGGATTCATGGAATTAAGGGAGCAATGTTTTTCCCTGTAATTTATTGTTCATTGTGTAAACTCAATACAGCACTGAAGGTCACTTTATCTGGGGTGCAACAGGCGCAGCAATAAAAAACGATTTCAGTAACATATACCCCTTTTGCCTTTAGGTAATGGAACGGTCCAATGCAAGTGATTCTTGCTCAGCATCCTAATACCACGGTTTACAAAACGTAAAGCGAGCTTACCTGCAGAGACGTATTTTTGCCTTTTCCAGGTTTCTGATTTCATAGAATCTTAGAATCATAGAGTTGGAAGAGACCACAAGGGCCATCCAGTCCAACCCTCTGCCAAGCAGGAAACACCATCAAAGCATTCTTGACAGATGGCTGTCAAGCCTCTGCTCAAAGACCTCCAAAGAAGGAGACTCCACCACACTCCTTGGCAGCAAATTCCACTGTCGAACAGCTCTTACTGTCAGGAAATTCTTCCTAATGTTTAGGTGGAATCTTCTTTCTTGTAGTTTGAATCCATTGCTCCGTGTTCGCTTCTCTGGAGCAGCAGAAAACAACCTTTCTCCCTCCTCTATATGACATCCTTTTATATATTTGAACATGGCTATCCTATCACCCCTTAACCTTCTCTTCTCCAGGCTAAACATACCCAGCTCCCTAAGCCGTTCCTCAGAAGGCATCGTTTCCAGGCCTTTGACCATTTTGGTTGCCCTCTTCTGGACACGTTCCAGCTTGTCAGTATCCTTCTTGAACTATTTGAGAGGAAACGACTGGACTCAGGAAGAAGAGGCTCAAAATGTAACTTGGAAAAAGAGACACTGCACATACTTTTGTGAACCAAGAAATCTTTAATAAAAAATAAGTTAAAAAAAGATGTAGATTCTTCCAGGTTGAGTAGCAATTCTAATGGTAACCACCAGCTGAAAAGGACAACGGCCGCTGTTTTAAGTTCCAGCAGCTACCGAAGACAAATCACGACACACCGCCTGTTATCTTCCTTCTTGACAAAGCCTTAGTTAAAAATCCCTGGATCAACATAGGGATAAGCAAGGAACTCTCCTAGTTTTTTGCCCTCGGCATCGTAGTGCAGCATTCGGAAGCAGACATCGCAAAAGAAAGAGGGGTCTTCTGGAGCAAGGGTGTCCTCATTAGTCACCCATCTGTAGGTTACAAGACAAAAAAAAAAGGGTTAACAGGCAATCTGTAATACAAGCACAAAACCCAGGTTACTGCCACTCCCCGAAATTAAATTAAAGGTAAAGGGACCCCTGACCATTAGGTCCAGTCGTGTCCGACTCGGGTTGCGGCGCATCTCGCTTTACTGGCCGAGAGCCGGCGTACAGCTTCCGAGTCATGTGGCCAGCATGACTAAGCCACTTCTGGCGAACCAGAGCAGCGCACGGAAACGCCGTTTACCTTCCTGCTGCAGCGGTACCTGTTTATCTACTTGCACTTTGACGTGCTTTCGAACTGCTAGGTGGGCAGGAGCTGGGACCGAGCAACGGGAGCTCACCCCGTCGCGGGGATTCGAACCGCCGACCTTCTGATCAGCAAGCCCTAGGCTCTGTGGTTTAACCCACAGCGCCACCTGTGTCCCTGAAATTAAATTATGCCGCCAAAATTAATAAAGAGCTCCTGAACAGCCAAATTAAGGACAAGAAATTAAGGTAGCACCTTCTAGACGCAGAAGGTACAATGGCAAATTTTATAAAAACAACCTGTTGTCTTTTGCACTAGTTACTCAAGGCACTTGTAACTTAACTAGAAAACAGAGCTTTAGCTGATGCAGATTTCTCCTGCCTGCTCAAGGAAGGTGGCGATTATAATGAGGGCTCTTAAATATATAACTCAATAAACAAAAGTTTTAATTCCTTGATTTGCCTGCAAATTTTGAAGCGGGGGTCCCAAAGGGCTGAAGTGCCAGCCCCATTGACTTTGCCCACAACTCATACCCCTTCCCACTAAGGTGTGGAATTTTCAGCCGCTGGATGTGGTAAATACACAGCACTTTTTGTAACCTGCAGCTAGCTAGAGAGCGGGGCCACAGCTCCACACGTATAAAACAAACAACTTGGCGTATGTATGTATCCTATATTGGAGGCACTAGTGCAAATAGTTATTTACTAGCCATAGTAAATAACTGCAAAAAGAGATAATGGTTTATTTTATTTGCTCTGGCACTATCAGAAGTCTGTAGCAGTTGTCAGTGGTATTAAATGAGTTGAGCACCACCTTTAAAGAGCGCAGTGATCGAAACCTCGTACCTCAAGGTGAAATGTACTTCTGACCACTTACCTTGCTGTGTATATCTTGCACACAAAGCATTTCTTGGTCCAAAGCCAGTGTTTCTTGGTTAACAAGGGATAGAGGCTCCTATCTAGGCAGTCATCCCGGTGAATAAGCCTTGTACAGAGAAAGACCGTGTTAGAACACAAACACTCCATTGGTAACTATGTCTCCTCCCCATCTTCTTTCTTAACATTTCTATGTTAAGAGAGTGGAGTGCGGACTGACTCCAGCTACAAAAGCTGAGGCTGTTGAACAGATTCTTGGGCTGGAGTATTGAGAGAGCTTGTTGCTGTTACTGATATTATTGTTTGTTTGTTTTTTAATGTGTTTTTATTTTAAAAATGTCTTCGTTTACAAAAGTGTGAGCAGTGTCTCTCTTTTTTTCTTTTCCAAGTAACATTTTTACAGATGCTTAGCCAGCATCTATAAAATACCTAGTTTTGAATATTTTAGTTGGGAGTTTGCACACAGGCTGTTGGCCGCAGAGCTGTGCAAAAACAAGGTTGCCTGGGCGTCACTTCACCATGTCTTCAGGACTTCCCCGTGGCAGACTGAAGTGCTTGCTTGGTAATGTATATACTGCTTGCTGTTTGGAATAAAATCTGTAATCTTCTCACCCACTTGCGCTTGCGTTGCTTCTGAATCTAATTTTAAAAGAACCATCTTGCATTTGGCAAGACAACAAGGGATGGAGAAAGCAGGCTAAGGTATATTAAGAAGGGAGTCCCTAGCTGAAAGTGTTTGAGCGGCCCGGGAAATGAACGGTGGTTTACCTGATATCTGTGATGATGACAATGTGCTCACAGTCTCCTTGGTGACAGTAAAGGTACGGGAAACCTATTTTGATGTTCAAGTCATTAAATGTGAAGTCTTCCATTTTAGCGGCCTGAAGATTCTCATAGCCTCTTTCACGAGATTCTGCCCACTCAATGATGGTCCTGAAAATCGCGATAAGCCAGTATTACTTCCGTTACATCAATGATACGATGCTGTCGGTGACAGAAACCATTTCTCTCAAGATACAAGGCAGGGCAAGTTCCCAGGATCCTCTCCCATTCTAAATAAGCCCAAGACTATGAAAACTATGCACCGGTTAGGCAGAGGGGGCATGTGCACACATTTATTCAGTTTCAGTACCTTTATTGGCATATAATTTATTAATAATGGCAGTTTTGTTGTCTTAGGGGCAGAATCTATGAGACAAACCGAAGGCCCTTTGGGTCCCATCTCACTCCAAGAGTCCATTAAATTTTCTCCGCTGCAATATATTCTTGTGCTTTCAGAAACTGTTACGGAACGGGATGGGGGGGGGGCACCTAAGCGAAGTCTCCTTCCGAGTAAACCTGTAGGGAACGGAGCGATGCCCTCAAGGGAGCCCCTCCGGACAATGACTCCCTTTTTCCCTGACACATTGTTGCACAAGCACCACAGAGACCACGTGCACACAGGAAAGGGACCCCAAGGGGTAACCACTAGTCAAAGGCTTCCCTCCGGAGCCCATCCAGGTGACAGACTATTCAAACAAGTAGCACCTTAGAGACCAACTAAGTTTGTTCTTGGTATGAGCTCATACCAAGAACAAACTTAGTTGGTCTCTAAGGTGCTACTGGAAGGGGAAATTTTTTTTTTTAATTTTGTTTTGACTATGACACACCAACACAGCTATCTAGGGACCCCTGACCATTAGGTCCAGTCGTGTCCGACTCTGGGGTTGCGGAGCTCATCTCGCTTTATTGGCTGAGAGCCGGCGTACAGCTTCCGGGTCATGTGGCCAGCATGACAAAGCCGCTTCTGGCGAACCAGAGCAGCGCACGGAAACGCCGTTTACCTTCCCACTGGAGTGGTACCTATTTATCTACTTGCACTTTGAGGTGCTTTCGAACTGCTAGGTGGGCAGGAGCTGGGACTGAGCAACGGGAGCTCACCCCGTCGCAGGGACTCGAACCGCCGACCTTCTGATTGGCAAGCCCTAGGCTCTGTGGTTTAACCCACAGCGCCACCTGGGTTCCACGGCTATCTACCTGTATTCAAACAAGGTTTCATTGTTTTGCCCTGATGGACACTCAAGATTTTCCACCTGATACTTATCTTACATTTGCACTTCATTTCCTCTATGTTAATCCTGTGCAACCCTCCCCTTTCCTGACGTTTTACCCATGTAACGGTGATGGAGTGATGATGCTTAATGAACTGTGTCCTGGGAGAATGAGGGAAGTTTTAAAAGTTCTTGTGACCCCATCTTCAGGGTTCAATCTTGCCTTGAACCTGTTGCGCAATAAACTTTGGCCTATGCTGCTTTGCTCCAGTTGGTGGCTGGACACCTTCCTTTATTCTGCAGCCTCACACCTGGATTTTTCCGTAACATTTGGCACCCAACAACTGCTTGGGATAAATTCAGAGAGGCATTTGCTGATGTGCCTGGGTCATTTTATAAATGATATCAGAGCCAGACACTGGGGAAGGGGACAACATTTGCTGGGGAGATTGACAAGACAGAAGACGTCTGCTGTTTAATCCTTCTCCTGTCTGCTGATTGCTCCTATAGATGTCCTCTACCAGGGTTAGGAAAGGCAACCTCAAAGCAGGATGGGGCAGAGAGGATCCTACCAGGTAAGCACCCCCATTGCTTCCTTTCCCAGGTGTGTCAGGATGACATCTAGTTATGGCTTAGCTTGGAAGGATTCCAACTCCTGGCATCTCCTCCAGTCAACAAGTCAGTCCTACAAAGGCATTCTGGGCCCTCGAGAACGGGATCTTCATATGAAAATGTAAATGGTCTACCTGCTTAAGTCCCTGCACTCAGGGTACCTTCTGTCGTCGTAAAAAACACCTTCAAAATAAAAGAAGGCAGACTTGTAAAGGTCCTGGGGGGAAAGGAGAAATACAAAGAGAGAGAAGCAAAAAGTATTAGCTTGGCAACCAACTTACCTCAAATACCACATCCTTCCTTATGTCTCATCTATATTCTCCAATGTGCTTTTATTTAAAGTGCATCTCTGGGTTATTTGTGGGGCAAAGGAATTCATTTTTTGATGGAGTATGCGGAATTGGACAAAATGACGGGAAGAATCCGAGAACAGCGGGACCAGAAGTTCATCAAAGATTGGACTAAATTTGCAGATTATTTGAAGGACAATTGCATTCATTTGAATACGTTAGTAGGACTACAAGAAGCTTTGTAGATGAATGAAGAAATATTGTTATATGAAGTTTTAGTGATAAGACTATAAGTGAATATTTAAAGCTATGATTGATATACGAAGTATAGATATTAGTTAAAGATGTTAGTGTTGTAAGATGTTAGAAAATCATTAGGAGGGTTTGACGGAAGTCATGGCCTTAAAAAACCAAAAGTTAAGAGATGAAAAGATAAAATGATGGATTTTATGATTGTATTAATGCAAAACCAATAAAAATTGCTATGGCAAAAAAAGGGGAATTCGTTCATTTTTTTCTTCAAAATATAGTCCGCCCCCCCCCCCCAAGGTCTGAGGGACGGTGGACGGGCCCATGGCTGAAAAAGGTTGCTGACCCCTGGCATATACAAGGGTGTGTGTACAGACTATCTGTTCTAATCCAGACAAAGTAACATGCTATGGTCAGTAAAAGTTGGGAAAGAGCCCTGGCCCATAACACTTAAAAGAATTTGCTGGTGTTTTTAAACCAGAAGACCGATGCAGAAAAACTGTGGCCTGTATGTCACTGCTGCAGTTCTGTAAGCACTGTACAAATATTTCACAACGTGGGGTACTAATAAGTAACTTTTAAGTAAAGAACACAGTACAAACATGTGTTTCAGAGAGACATTGTCCTTGCCACATCTCCAGCACTGAACTATCTTAGCCAGGGGTCAGCAACCTTTCTCAGCTGTGGGCCGGTCCACCATCCCTCAGACCAGGCACCCCCAAACTCGGCCCTCCAGATGTTTTGGGACTACAATTCCCATCATCCCTGACCACTGGTCCTGTTAGCTAGGGATGATGGGAGTTGTAGTCCCAAAACATCTGGAGGGCCGAGTTTGGGGGTGCCAGCCTCAGACCATGTGGTGGGCCGGACTATTTTTTTTTGGGGGGGGGGGGAGAATGAACAAATTCCTATGCTCCACAAATAACCCAGAGATGCATTTTAAATAAAAGGACACATTCTACTCATGTAAAAACACACTGATTCCTAGACCGTCCGTGGGCCGAATTTAGAAGGCGATTGGGCCGGATCCGGTCCATGGTCCTTAGGTTGCTTACCCCTGATCTTAGCTACCGGTAACTCTTTTTTATACAACTGTAAAGGAGTCCAATAAACTCTAAATATTATTTTCTGTTGTATCACTATTTATTTTAAATCTAATGACACCTTAGGTATTGAAGTTAATAAAAGTTCCAGTTCTTTATTCCAGTCCTCTTATAGTCTGCATATTGAACCTGAGTATTGTTAATAGATATCTATAAAAAGTAATTGCTGGCTTTTTGTTTTTGAATGAGTTGCCCAATTGCTCCAATATCTCAGGTATCTCGGAAGCTGAAAGGGCTGACGGCCCAAACACACTTGTTAGGAGATGTTGCCATCGTCATTGCATTTGATAGATTATATTTTTGACTTAAAATAGCAAAAGTATCTTCCCCATCTCAGTTGGTCCAATGTCAATATATCTGCCTCTATCCAATTTTTCCATATCACCATCTTTTTTGCAATTCTTAGTATGGGGTTTCCCCACAGAGTAAGTTTAGCATGTGAAAATGGATCAAATTAGTTTTTATTAGCCAATATATTCCATATTCTTCTATGTCAGGGGTTGGCAAGGTTTACTTCGCCTGGGCCGGTTCACTCCAGCGGAGATCCCTCCATAGACCGGATTGCGCACACACCCGCGATTTCCGGTGTCTGTGCAGACGCGATTTCCGGCGCCACGGAAGCAAGTCCCCATGTCACGCTGGTTTAGCGCAGCACGCGGGGACTCGCTGAGCGGGCAACTCGGTTTGGGGGTGGCTCGGGGGTCGGTTAAATGACTCCCGTGGGCCGCTTGTGGCCCATGGGCCTTAAGTTGCTGACCCCGGTTCTAAGTGATTTAATTGTTTCCAGGGTCACCTGAAATTTCAAATATTTTGATCCTAGTATCGTCCAACCAACCAAAGGTGCCATGTACATATATTCTAGGGTTGCCCACATCGGAAAATTAGGGCCAACAGTAGGATTCCAATATTTAGTACTTGACAGTAGGTAAGCATAATGATATAATTCCAAATTTGGGGTTCCAAAACCACCTTCTTTAATTTGTAGCTGCTTTCTCTGTTGGTGTTGCTGAGCCCCAAAGGCCCTAAACTGTTCATGTGCTGTTCTTAGAATCATATCTCTGGTTTCAGTGCGGAGATTTCCGCCAATTCACCCTGTCCCACCCCGTCCCTTCCTGAAAAGTGGGAAAGCAAATTTTAACCTTTCTATCTGCATAGTAACTACTCCTGAAGATTCTGTTGCGTCTTTAGTCACGGCCGCAACACATAACATGCATGCTTTTAAGAGATCAGCCACACCGTCTGGAGCCCCTAATACATGCGTCAGCACTGAAATACATATAGTACTTCAGTGGTTCCACGGAGTTTCTCTGTGGTTCCCACTAGTCATCATAAAGTAGGCCTTTGTATAAGTAAAACTAGCTTCATTGTCAAATTATTTTGGAATCCACACGAAAACCACACTGTTTCCAAAGTAATCAGTTTTCCATTCGCCGTAACTATCAGCATCCAAAGCCTGTGAAATCTTGCGGAGGCTGGAGAAGCACTCAAACTAACCCCTGAACATTCACTGCTGATACTGAAAGTCAACGCTCTAGACCAAAGTTGTTCCCATTTTTCTCCTTCACGTACAAAGGAGCTATTTTGAAAGAAATCCGATGAGAGGAAGCCACAAATGATTGAAAACGTCCTGTCCTTTCCACCATGGCTGGCAGCAAATGAACACTCAGAAGGAAAGCTTCAGTTCACCAGCACTGATGCAAAGGATCGCCCACAATATATGCGTGTTAAGATGGGGCTAAAAGATTAGCAACTGATAAAAGATTTCAGCTGATGTTTAGTCTGGCCAAATGTCGTAGAATGATAGGATAGGATAGGATAGGATAGGATAGGATAGGATAGGATAGGATAGGATAGGATAGGGATAGGGATAGGGATAGGGATAGGGATAGGGATAGGGATAGAAATAGAATAAAAGAAAAAGAATAAAAGAAAAAGAATAGAATAGATTTTATTGTCATTGTCCCCTTTGGGGACAACGAAATTACTTGGCTGCTCCATCCACCCAGATAGGGCACTCCACGCAAAGAAGTGGAGAAGTGGCACGTAAGTAAATATAGAAGTGGCACATAAGTAAATGGACATTTTCCTACCTTGCTGATGTTTTCCGGGGCCTGATCAGGATGACTGCTGAACTCGCCGCCAATCTGAAAGTCACTGACGCAGGAAATGGAGTCTCTCAGCTCTGTAAGATTCTGGCTGCCCAGAACCAACATGGTCTGATAGGGCTTGCGCAGCTTATGCTGTAAAGGACACAAAGAACGGAGATCAGCTAGAAACTGAGCATTTGTGGCGCTGTTGTTGCTGCTGAATACCTAAAGTGTGCAGCGGGCATTAATGTTCCAGCCTAAGTAAAAATAAACAGAGGGTGATCTCCTCTAAAACTCATGCAGCAAGGCACTTAGCCAAACCTTAGGCCAGGCCTGCCCAACCTTTGGCCCTCCAGATGTTTTGGACTACAATTCCCATCATCCCTGAGCACTGGTCCTGTCAGCTAGGGATCATGGGAGTTGTAGGCCAAAACATCTGGAGGGCCAAAGGTTGGGGATGCCTGCCTTAGGCTTTAGACTGGCCTTTTACTGGCTAAGAGTTATTCCGCCTGGCCTTCAATCTAGCCTGATCCCCTATTCCTTTTCCCCTTTTTCTGAAGAAACCCTTCTGAGTCCCCACATTAAAATTCTTCCCTGGTCTCCCTACTGGCCTAGCAAGACTAACTTGGCCAGTTAACCCTGGTGATCCCACTGATGTTTGTTTTTTATGCTGTTTTTAGCTGTTTTTTAAGTTGTTTTTAATCATTGTTTTGTATTTGTTGTTAGCCACCCTGAGCCCGGTTTTTGGACCGGGAAGGGCGGGGTATAAATAAAAAATTATTATTATTATTATAAGTAGGTTGAGGTTCTGCTTATCTCTTCCAAACTAACTTATTTGACACATACTTTTACTTTAAGGAAACCAGGTAAGCTCTTCCTTCTAACCTAAGCAGCTCCACTTTCTTGCAAGATGTGCTCCAGGGGGAGTTTGACTTCACTAGTGAACGATGCCAAGCCACCCAACAAGGGCATGAAAAGAAGTCAAAGAAGCCACCAACCTTCTGTAATATAACAGGGTAGAAAATATTCAGGGTTAAAAGCAGCTCTCCCTCCTTGACTAAGTTTTCTGGAGCCTTCGGCCTGTTTCCCATCGCTCGGGACTCCTGGCAAGGCAAGACGTTAGAATATTATTCTAAAACTTGCTGAACGCTCGCAAAGTAACTGAAGTTCAATACACACACACACACACACACACACACACACAAGTTTGTAATCACTGGGCACAATGCTAGTCATGCTTGGCATAGGCCCAATGAAATCAATAGGTATAACTTTGTTTCATTGGTTTCAGTAGGTCTATTATGAATATAACCTAGTTGGGATACAACCCCATTTACCTCACTAGCTTTAGAACTTGTTTCAGCAGAATCCCCCTGAATTTTACTTGTAGCATCGGGATTAGGAGACGTTCAGACTAGAAAGAGATTACCAGAAGGATGTTCCTAAGCATTGGCCAATGAACGAACACCCCTGTTGGAGCAAACTGGAGGACTATCTGGTCCAGTATCCCATGTCCCATCGTGGCCAACCAGATGCCTATGGGAAGCCCACAAGCAAGACATGAAGGCAATAGTTATTCCATAGCAACGGCCTCCAACCCTGGAAGTATATCATGCCTGGTAGTGAATTACAGACTTATCCTTCTAGATTCAGGTAGGTAGCCGTGTTGGACTGACGCAGTCAAAATAAATAAAAAAATTGTCCAGTAGCACCTTAAAGGTAAAGGGACCCCTGACCATTAGGTCCAGTCGCGGACGCCTCTGGAGTTGCGGCGCTCATCTCGCTTTACTGGCCGAGGGAGCCAGCGTACAGCTTCCGGGTCATGTGGCCAGCAGGACTTAGCCGCTTCTGGCGAACCAGAGCAGCACACGGAAACGCCGTTTACCTTCCCACCAGAGCGGTACCTATTTATCTACTTGCACTTTGATGTGCTTTTGAACTGCTAGGTTGGCAGAAGCAGGGATCAAGCAATGGGAGCTCACCCCGTCACGAGGATTTGAACCGCTGACCTTCTGATCAGCAAGCCCTAGGCTCTGTGGTTTAACCCACAGCGCCACCCGCATAGCACCTTAGAGACCAACAAAGTTTGTTCTGGGTATAAGCTTTCCTGTGCTATCTGAAGAAGTGTGCATGCACACGAAAGCTTATACCCAGAACAAACTTCGTTGGTCTCTAAGGTGCTACTGGACATTTTTTAAATTTGTTTATTTATTTCGAGCCTTATCCTCCATGAATTTATCAAAGCGCCTTTGAAATCTGTCTCAGTTGGCGACCCTTGCCACACTTTGTGGCAGCAAAGACAAGGTTCAGCTGTGCTATGTGAAGAAGTTGTTCCTTAAATCATGCAAAGGATTGCATCGTGTCGTTAGCCAAAAGTGCACTCAATAATGGAGAGAGAGAGAGAACACGTAAAGGGGGGGAAGGTAAAGGACCCCTGGACGGTTACGTCCAGTCAAAGGTGACTATGGTGTTGCGACGCTCATCTCGCTTTCAGGCCAAGGGAGGCAGCATTTGTCCACAGACAGCTTTCCCGGTCATGTGGCCAGCAGGACTAAACCGTTTCTGGCACAACGGAACACCGTGACGGGAACCAGAGCACACGGAAACGCTGTTTACCTTCCCGCCGGAGTGGTACCTATTTATCTACTTGCACTGGTATGCTTTCGAACTGCTAGGTTGGTAGGAGCTGGGACAGTTACACGGGAGCTCACCCCGTTGCAGGGATTTGAACCGCCGACCTTCTGATTGGCAAGCCCAAGAGGCTCAGTGGTTTAGGCCCCAGAGTGAATTTATCAGCAAAGAAATGAACATGTGAGCAATGTGCAAACAATGTCAGACCAGCAGACATGCTACTGAGGCGCCGACACTGCGCTTGATAAGATAATTTAAATGCAAGCCCAAGAGGCTCAGTAGTTTAGACCACGGTGTCCCTAGAGAGAACACATACCCTAGGATGAGAGGGTGAGAAAAACCTCCCTCTTTCCATTGTGACTTGTTGAGTGCCCTGTTTGCCAACGACTCTAATGGCAGTACAATCAAAAGCAAGCCCCACTGGCTTAAATGGGGCTTTCTCCAAGGCAAGTGTGCAGAAGACTGCAGCCGTCGTGTCTACTAAACGGCATCGGGGCGCTGGGCAGGCTAGCGATATTTCTACTAAGCTTGACTAACCTGAACGCTAGCAGGAACACACGCCAGTGAAATAATTCTGACGCAAAGAGTTGTGAATCGCAGTAAACAACAAAAAGCATAAATATAAATGCCTTCTCTGGAGTTTTGCAGGTTTTAAACATTGTAAGCATTTTGCCATTTTAAAGGCATTATTTGCAAGAAGAGCACCCATTGGGATTTTCCACTAAAGCTGTTGTACCTGTTAAGTCCATGGTCTAGACCAGACTAAGTCCAAGGCACTCCAGTTTATTGCATTTGCCAGTGTGCTGCATTATATTGACTGTTTTATTTTAGCATTAGTATAAGGAACTGGAAATTCTTTGTTCATAAATGATCAAACTCTGGCTCTATTTTTTTTTAATGCACTTGCAATGGTTTCTTTGCTAGTAACCGGCACAATACTATCAACTCCCTTCTTTCCAAATAGTATACAGTATATTGAAAACCAAACATATTACTTCACCCACAAATCTGCACAAATTATTACAACACCATCGCCCTAAACAAGGCAGAATGAAGCAATATCACGAAGAGTACATTCCCAACATCTTCAGATTGCAAAAGGCTCAGCCCGTGAGAGAATGGGGAAGTTTGCTAAGAGGAGAGGCAGAACTCAAGCGATACTGGGACAATCTCTAATCTGACGTGGCAATCAACCTGGACAGATGAAGCATAGGGAGTGGCAATTCATTTCCATGCTTTCCGTCATTATCCAAAGTGCTGTCCTGGCCATTACATATCAGGAATTTCACTCTTGGCTAAGTCAAATAAAAAAAATGCAAAAAAAAATAAAATAAGGGAGGGCAAGCTTCTTCTTTTTTGGCCAGTTCTACCAAAGACGTAAGAGAAAAGAAAAAACCTGGTTAGCCACCCGTGTGTAGGGTGGGTGACCTCTCTTAGGACCAAACTCTGCCACCATTGACCTTGAGCTCTATTTTCAGCACATCAATCCATGCACCCCTACAGATGTACCGTGTTTCCCTGAAAATAAGACACCGTGATAGATAGATAGATAGATAGATAGATAGATAGATAGATAGATAGATAGATCGTTTATTGTTACAGTTCTCCACCAGCACAAGACACCGTCTTATATCCCCCCCCCCAAGAAAACACACTATGGCTTATTTTCGGGGGATGTCTTATTTTAACCGCTCCACGTCGGTATGCTGCATAGCCACGCCTATCTAGGCTGTCTTAAGGGAGAGGTGCTGTGTCACTATGTCTTATTTTCGGGGTATGGCTTAAAGGTAACGGGTAAAGGGACCCCTGACCGTTAGGTCCAGTCGTGACCGATTCTGGGGTTGCGGTGCTCATCTCGCTTTACTGGCTGAGGGATCCGGCGTACAGCTTCCGGATCATGTGGCCAGCATGACTAAGCAGCTTCTGATGAACTAGAGCAGCACACAGAAACACCGTTTACCTTCCTGCAGCAGCGTTACCTATTGATCTACTTGCACTTTGACGTGCTTTCGAACTGCTAGGTTGGCCTCTTAAGGGAGGCGCCACATCACTATGTCTTATTTTCAGGGGTATGGCTTATATTGCGCAGATGCTTATAGAAATCCCGCTACGGCTTATTTTATGGGTATGTCTTATTTTCGGAGAAACACGGTAGCAAGTGTTCCCCACATGCACACAGTGTGAAAAGAGATCTTCGCTTATGATATGTCGCCATTAGTCTACATGAGTTTGTCCGGTCAGCTTGAGCGTGTTGGGTGGGCAGCGGCGAGGTAAGAGAAGTCTTACCATCTCGTAAATAAACGTTTCCTGTCTGCATGCCCGATCGACAGTGATCGTCTCTTTTCGCCTCGTCAGAGCCTTCTGCCTAATCCTATGGAACAAGGGAAGAAAAGGGGGGCGGGGAATGACGTACCCACAAGACTCAGTATATTATTCGAGATCCTTTGGCGCAGCAACAGTTAAAAGAGCAGGGCTCAAAAGTCACGTTGGAACTCCGGTACTTTGGATGACAATGCAATCTCATTTATCTAGAAGTCTGAAGACGGGGGGGGGGGGGGATCTTTTTCCCATCAGAGGGCCATATTCCATCACGGACAGCCTTCCACTGGTGGGTGGGAGTCAGAGGCCAAATGTGGCACAGTTAATGTGGCTCTTACCAATGTATGGTGAGCCACATTCTAGCCCTGCAAAAGTCTGAGGCTTCTGTACACACCACTCAGGCATGCAAGAAGAATTGATGCCCATCACTGACATGTCCCAGCCAAGCAAAAGCACTCCAGGAGCTTGGGGTGAAGATGTGGCCTTGAGAGAATCCCGAGGGCCAGATTATGTGGTCAAGAGGGCTGCATTTGGCCCCCAGGGTCTGAGGTTCCTCACCTGTCAGGCTTCTGGGATTCAGCTTCTGGGATCCCAGGCTTCTGGGATTCAGCTTCCTCTCCCGCCCCGCCCCCTTTGGCCGTAAATAAGTAGGACAAAGTGAAAACAAGTCCCTTACCATTTAAAGAGTCTTTTATGATCACAGCGAAAGAACAAAGCAGCCATTCTCAGAATGACGGTGTTCCCAATTAAGGTTTCCACCCACTTCTGCCTCTTGCAACCTGATCTTGCAACCACTGTGCTTTCTGTGCAGCCACCTTATCTACTCTACGTGACCTTGGACTGGTAGGCTGGACACTTTCGAGTGAGAGAGTCTGTTAGCTCTCTCTCTTCCAGTTCTTCTTCACTTTGCTGTTCACTGCCCATCCAGTTCGTCCCAACTTTTGTCTTCCGAACTATGCCCCTCTGCAAACCACTGTTCCGAATCTATACTGCTCCACTGCTCCTGGGAAGATTCAGGATGCTGGTCAGGAGCAGGGGGAGGGGGAGGCTCCCACCATCCCTCATCAGAGCAGGACTCCTCAGCCTGGTTTCTGACATCACCCCTAGTTTAAGCAATCTCCCCCCCTAAAAAAAAAAAATCTAAGAATCTAAGCTGGGTGGGGAGCTAAGAAGTCAGACAGAACCTCTCCCTGTTAAACTTCTGCCACCTACTGAATACTTTTTTATACATTCCAGCAGGCATTTTAATTGAAATCTGGGTTTAACATTTATTTTTTTTTGCCTTTTTCTGTATTGCCTTTCTTGTACACCACTTATGGGGCAACTGTAGTTAATCCCACCTGGCAGAGGAAGCCGCATTTGGTCATTAAATAAAGCTGAGTGTTTCTCAGCAGTTAGGAACCGAGACAAAACACTCAGCCCCCCAAGCGAGGCTTTGACATCCTCCGTCCCAAACAGAAACCTGCAAATTGATGGTTGGCGTTTCAAAGCATCCTCCGAAAGCAACTGTTGTCAGGGAATTAAAATAAAAAAAACAAATAACCAGAAAGTCTTCTATAGGCACCCACAACTCCTTGAGCGCAGCTAAGTAGGCGTCGCAGATCCCCGCCCAGATAAGTCATTAAACTGGTTCAGAGTGGACAGCCCGCATATCTAAGTTATTTGTTGTGTATTTCCTTAGCAAAGTTAATGAAGCATTCTAAACAGGAACATTAACTGCCGAGAATATGAAAGCTCTGTGCGCCTGGTTACTTGGTGCAACATGAGTCCGGACTAGAGGATTTAGGGAGGGCAAGGAGATGTTGTTGCAATTCACAGTAGTCCATTCTCTCTCACTAGGCAACCTCTCTTCTTCACTATCTGAGCAAAGTTGTCTCCCATGTGATGTTACCCTGTTTCCCCTTTTTTAATACGTAGTCATAAAGTAAGCCATGGCAGGGTTTTTTAACCTTTGTGAGAAGTAAGACGTACCCCAAAAGTAAGCCGTGGTGCAGAGTTTTGCCCCGCCTGCTCAGCGCGCAGGGGGAGGCTGTACCGTACCATACTGACGTAATAAAAATAAGACATCCCCCGAAAATAAGCCACCCTGTGTTTTTTTGAGGAAAAAAAATTATAAGACGGTGTCTTAAAAAGGGGGAAAGACAGTAATAATAATAATAATAATAATAATAATTTATTATTTGTACCCCGCCCATCTGGCTGGGTCTCCCCAGCCACTCTGGGCAGCTTCCAGCAAGCATTAAGATACATTAACACATCACAGATTAAAAACTTCCCTAAACAGGGCTGCCTTCAGGTATTTTCTAAATGTCATGTAGTTGTTGATCCCTTTGACCTCTGCTGGGAGGGCGTTCCACAGGGCGGGCGCCACTACTGAGAAGGCCCTCTGCCTGGTTCCCTGCAGCTTTGCTTCTCGCAGTGAGGGAACCGCCAGAAGGCCCTTGGCACTGGATCTCAGTGTCCGGGCTGAACGGTGGGGGTGGAGACGCTCCTTCAGGTATACAGGACCAAGGCCGTTTAGGGCTTTAAAGGTCAGCACCAACACTTTGAATTGTGCTCGGAAATGTACTGGGAGCCAATGTAGATCTCTCAGGACCGGTGTTATGTGGTCCCGGCAGCCACTCCCAGTCACCAGTCTAGCTGCCGCATTCTGGATTAATTGCAGTTTCCGGGTCACCTTCAAAGGTAGCCCCACGTAGAGCGCATTGCAGTAGTCCAAGCGGGAGATAACTAGAGCATGTACCACTCTGGTGAGACAGTCTGCGGGCAGGTAGGGTCTCAGCCAGCGTACCAGATGGAGCTGGTAGACAGCCGCCCTGGACACAGAATTAACCTGCGCCTCCATGGACAGCTGTGAGTCCAAAATGTTGGAGGAACTGTGGTCCTGGGTGACTTTAACATCTATGCAGAGGACATCTGAGGAGACTACCCTCCAACTGTCTTGGACCACAAATTCCAGGCCAATTGTCAGGAATAACGGAAGCTGCAGCCCAAAGCACGAGGGCTCCACATTGGGGGGAGGCAAGGACATGATCACAGTTATGATCTGATGCTAATGCTCAGTCTCACAGCTGCATTTTGGACTAACCGCAGTTTCTGAACTTCAAAGGCACCCACAGCCATAACTACAGATTGCTGTAATTACCATAAAAGGGCAATTTTCTCCAAATTTTATTTCTGAGCCTTTCAAATAGCCAGCACAGGGTGTCACACATTCCGTAACCCAAATGGCCTGGTTTATCTTGATGTTAAGTGATGTACTCAACTTCACGTTATCGCTTCCTGAAATGCACGGTGCTCAGAACACCCCGTTTTTAAGAGGAGACCCGAACGGACAGGACAGGGTGTGCACTTTGCAATCTGGTCCCAAATTGATTGGGTTTGCTTCTAAATAGATGGACCTAAAAGAGAGGTATTCAAATGAATTTCCTCATCACGCTACTGATATACAGGCGGAAATCATTTTGCGTGTGTCCAATTGATGCGCGACTGCCAACGCACGGATCACTTTGGACCCAGAAGAGGGCAGAACGGGATTATGCGCACTCCGGTGGCGCATGCGGGGGCCAGGAACGGGACCCCCACGCAAGATGGCCGCCACCTGTATTTTATAGAGGGGAAATTGGCTAACAACACTTTTCAAAGTGCATTTACTTGGAGCTGAACCTCAGACCAATTGCAGTATTTTGTGAATCCTATAAAATGTTGTTAACCGTTTAGCTTAATTTTTTTTAATCTGTTTTGTTAATAGTGTTTCATAGGCGGTTGTTATTTTGCTGACGATTTGTAATTGTTCTACAGACGATTTGTTACTGTTTTACTGACGATTTGTTAATTATTCCATAGGATTTATGCCGCATTTTTTATGTCCTATTATGTTTTTGTTAAGAAGAAGAGTTTGGATTTGATATCCCGCTTTATCACTACCCGAAGGAGTCTCAAAGCGGCTGACATTCTCCTTTCCCTTCCTCCCCTACAACAAACACTCTGTGAGGTGAGTGGGGCTGAGAGACTTCAGAGAAGTGTGACTAGCCCACGGTCACCCAGCAGCTGCATGTGGAGGAGCGGAGATGCGAACCCGGTTCACCAGATTACGAGTCTACCGCTCTTAACCACTACACCACACTGGCTCTGTTAATTGTTTGTTTCCGAGCTTTGCGATTCACACGAATGAAAAGCGGCATACAGATATAATAAATCAAATCGAACTTCAAATACTGTGTTTCAGCGCATTCCAAACTCTTTATGAGGACATGCAAGGCCCACTTAAGCCCATCAAAAGTAAGAGCGCGGGTTAGAGAATGCCTCCATCACTCTTCCTCTCCATCAACTCCAGGGCTGACATATCTTGAAGAGCAAAAAAGAGGACAGCCCAAGCCTCTGCCAGCCTGAGCCGGGGCACGCCTCTTTCCCTGGCTCGGGCTGGCAGCGGCCACAGCATGCAGAGCTGCCCAAGCCCAACCAACCAACCAATAAATAAATACCCCCCCCCCAAAAAAAAGAACACCGGACATTTCCTTTAAAATGTAAAAATCCCCCCAGATGGGCCTGTTGCCCCCCCCTCCAAACAGAACATGCAGGAATGTGGCAGCTAGACTGGTGACTGGGAGCGGCCGCCGAGACCACATAACACAGGTCCTGAAAGACCTACATTGGCTCCCAGTACATTTCCGGGCACAATTCAAAGTGTTGGTGCTGACCTTTAAAGCCCTAAACGGCCTCGGTCCAATATACCTGAAGGAGCATCTCCACCCCCATCATTCAGCCCAGACACAGATGTCCAGCTCCGAGGGCCTTCTGGCAGTTCCCTCATTGCGAGAAGTGAGGTTACAGGGAACCAGGCACAGGGCCTTCTCAGTGGTGGCACCCGCCCTGTGGAACGCCCTCCCGTCAGATGTCAAGGAAATAAACAACTATCCAACTTTTAGAAGACATCTGAAGGCAGCCCTGTTTAGGGAAGTTTTTAATGTTTGGTGTTTTATCGTGTTTTTAATATTTTGTTGGGAGCCGCCCAGAGAGGCTGGGGATACCCAGCTAGATGGCCAGGATACAAATAGTAAATTATTATGATGATGATTATTTCCCGGACATATGGCAACCCTAATCAACTCAGAGCTGTGCAATATCCAGGACGTGTTTTCTTTGGAGAGCACGAGTGCAAAAGTGCCAAGGGAAGAATCTAGGGAGGACAAACTCAGAAACGAGCTGCTGAGGAATGGGAAGGGAGAAGAAAAACAGGGCAAACAAGGAAAAGGAAAGAGAGAGAGAGAGAGAGAGAGAGAGGAAAAAGAGGGTGTTCTACTTTTAGGAGGTGTGGGGATCCTTGCCAGGAGACGGCCTACTCGCAAGTAGGACCCTGGCAGAGACACATGCCCGACTGGCATGTTCCCTCCCTCCTGGGTGATCGTTCAGGAGTTTCTTAAGCATTCTTCAGCCCGAACATCACAGCGACTGATGCCAGAAGACATCAGCATGCTCATGGATCCGCAGAGGTTTGAGCAGTTGCGTAACAGAACTCAGCAACTCAGCATGTAGGCTAATCTACTTTATTTACATATAAAACACACACGGAGCACTTCAACATGGCTCCTTCTCTCTCTATCACCAGGCAGCAAAGTGAGAGAACAAAGGACAACAGTCCCACTTCAGGGAACACAGTAAGACAAACATCCTGTCTTCCGTCACTTCCCAAAACACACACCGTCATGTGAAAGACAACAACCCCATGACTGCACATGGGGAATGAATCTCCCAACAATCCTTTGCCCCCCCCAATATTGTTGAGCTGCCATTCTTACCATCCCTTGCCATTGGCCATGCTTGCTGGGGGCTGATGGGACTTGGCAGTTCAGCAACATCTGGGGGGCCAGAAGTTCCCCACACCTGCACCAGAGGGTGGAAAAGAGAAAAAGGAGGTTCCGTGGGGTGCAGAGGGATCTGGGGGTGGGGAATGAGAAAAAGGGGAGCGACGCATGGAACGATGTAGTAAAGAAATAATAATTGTTACACGGGAGAAGAGGAAAAGAGGGGATTTGAGAAAAGGGACTCTAAAGACAGGAAAAGAGAAACAGGTAATAGATATCTAGGTACACCACCTGTTCTGGTGTAAAGAAATGTATCCTTTATTTCCTACAAATTTTAAAACATCCCTATTCACACACACACAGTTAAAAGCCGCCATGGCATCTTCTCCAGACATTTGCTAAAATAACGCCCTAAACAAAACTTGTTCGCAGATTTAGTATAGTTACCAGAATTTTTCAGGATTGTGACTGTAATAAAATTCAGTATTACCTAAGAGTTATTAAGCTGGTGTCTTCGGGTATAACTTCTGTGTCTTCTTTCCCAGAACTCTTTAGTGCATCAATTCTAGAAGAGAAACAGAAAAATAAAAATTCCAGGTCTATTTCCATATAAAAAGTAATCATGTAAAAAACACAGGAAGAGCTGGTCTTCAAGAAATAACTATTTGTGGGCTAGGATGGGAGTAAACACAGACAACAGCAAACAAAATGTTTTCAGGGCCAGAGGTTCGATTCTTGTCTCTACTGCAGACTTTGTATCTTGCAAACAGACATTTTATTCGGGCTGCAAGCAAAACTACAGCCTAGTTATCACCAAGAGCAAACAAGGAAGTTTTTAACATAATAATAAGATAACTGAAGAAAGAAAATTATCATGCAAGGGGAAATTAATTTTACTTAACCTAACTCTGAAAGGTTAGCTTTCAACATGCAGAGTTGAGTCTGTTTGATCCCCCCCCCCAATATAATGAGTGCCACCAACAATCTGAAATAGCAGAGTTGAGAAATAGACTCAGGACTCAGCTACAGTAGTCAAAAAAACAGCGTTTTGAATGCGTTATAAATATGAAACATCAGATGGCGGTGGAGAGTGAAAAAAATACTCTATGCCGTTTTCCATAGCGCCCCCCCTTTTGTTATAATGATTTAATTTCTGACTTATTTATAGCGTGTGGTTTTCTTCCTGTGTGTAGATCCACCCTCTGTATAGACCAGGGGTCAGCAAACTTTTTCAGCAGGGGGCCAGTCCTCTGTCCTTTGTGGGGGGGGGGGGCAGACTATATTTTGAAGGGGGGGAAATGAACGCATTCCTATGCCCCACAAATAACCCAGAGATGCATTTTAAATAAAAGGACACATTCTACTCATGTAAAAACACACTGATTCCTGGACTGTCCACGGGCCGGGTTGAGAAGGCGATTGGGCCAGATCCGGCCCCCGGGCCTTAGTTTGCCTAACCATGGTACAGACACTACAGGAGCCAGCTGGCTGCAGACTACTATAGCCTTCACCAACCTCCTAGTCTCCAAATGATTTGGACTACAACTCCCATGAGCCCCAGCAAGCACGTTCTGGAGGGCCCCAGGTCAGTGACGGCTGCTTGGCTAGTACGTTGTTCCCGCTTGGTATTACAGTGCTTGCCATTCCAAAGAGTGGGAATGTTCTTGCCGCGTCCTGCCCCTCGGCATAATCTAGAAGTTTGGAAAGACGGGGGTCATACGCACCCCCCCTGGACAAAGCTGGTGGGCCCCACATGCCAGTAAGAGGCTGACCATCTTCCATGGAGGAAAAAGCCTAGGCAGGCATCAAAGCACCGTTTTATGATGCATTCCTAGAAACAAGAGGACTGATCTAGGGGGTAAGTATGTTATGAATGGAGCGAGAAGGGCAACGAAGAGCTTTTTCTAAGAAAAGCAAAGTGGTGTCCTTGTAAGATGTCTTTCTTGCGTAAGCGTGCAATCCATGACGGATCCGCTGAAATAATCTAAACAATTTGTTTCATTCGCTGGAGAGGACACACGTACTGGAGTAACCCTTTATTAGAATCTCCTTCGAGACCGGAAACAAATGCTGGATCGGTAAAGCAGCTATGATTTTGCACCAGTGGGAATGAAAGCTTGCAACCGGCACCAGGGAGCCATTCGGTCCAGATGCCCTCTTCCCTTTCGCCACTGCCCATTCACCCGCTTCTCCTTCTGGACCCAATGTGCATCTACTTCTCACAAGGAGAGCACGAGCTACAAGAAGGCTCCCGCTGTGCTTTCTCCGTGCTTGTTTACAGGGGCGTAGCGTGGGTTGCTGGTGCTCCGGGGCGGGGAACGCGTTGTGCTCCCCCCGGTGGACTGGGCAGCAGTCAGTGAGTCCCTTCGCTGGCCATTGTCTAAGCAAGTAAGCCTCTCCTTGCAAACCAGCCCCAAACCTGGGAGCAGAGAGAAGGCAGAGAAACGCAGCCAGGCGCGCCACTGTGTCGCCTGGCCCTCCCGTCCTTGCAGCGAGGTCCACGTGGCTCCACCACTGCTTGTTTACTCAAGGGGGGAAGTGCAGGTTGTAGGGACATAAGAGAAACAGGGCTGGGTAACCCCCAAGGAGCGGTAGGAGCTGCCCACTGGACCATGGGCCCAATGATGCCAACCTCGGGCCTCAACCCAAACTCATGTTCCAAACTCGGGTATTATGTGCAGAAATAATCTCTCTTCTTTTTTGGGGGGGTGTGGATAAACTTCAAAAGGCCTAGGTAGAGAGTAGGCGCCAATAACTTTGTAATGCGGCAAGTCCACCGCTCGTTGCACCGGCCAGAGGTACGGATCGGGCAGCTTTAGATTTCCCGCCCCAAATCGCCCCAAACCACCCCTTCCCTGCCTAGGTTGCTGTAACAGGCAGCCGAGCCGACTACTCCCTGAAGGCCAACAAGTTTTTAAATTGTGTTGAGGTTTTAAAGGGTCCCTATGACAAAGGCCATACGGACAAAGGTCCGTATAGTCAAAGCTATGGTTTTCCCAGTAGTGATGTACGGAAGTGAGAGCTGGACCATCAAGAAGGCTGATCGCCGAAGAATTGATGCTTTTGAATTATGGTGCTGGAGGAGACTCTTGAGAGTCCCATGGACTGCAAGAAGATCAAACCTCTCCATTCTGAAGGAAATCAGCCCTGAGTGCTCACTGGAAGGCCAGATCCTGAAGCTGAGGCTCCAAGACTTTGGCCACCTCATGAGAAGAGAAGACTCCCTGGAAAAGACCCTGATGTTGGGAAAAGTTGAGGGCACAAGGAGAAGGGGACGACAGAGGATGAGATGGTTGGACAGTGTTCTCGAAGCTACTAACATGAGTCTGACCAAACTGCGGGAGGCAGTGGAAGACAGGAGTGCCTGGCGTGCTCTGGTCCATGGGGTCACGAAGAGTTGGACACGACTAAATGACTAAACAACAACAATAAAATAAAACCCACAGTAAAAAAAGAGGGAGGAGAGAGAGAGAGAGAGAGAGAGAGAGAGAGAGAGAGAGAGAGAGAGAGAACAGAAGCACTTGTTGCTACGGATGGGGGGAGATCACCCACTGCCTAGTGACAAC